>JAAGAY010145562.1:0-53652 GCA_011801015.1 Ardeotis arabs | reverse complement strand
GGGGAAGAACTCCTCACATTCCTCCCCTGCTCCAGTGTGGGGTCCCACCCATGGGCCACAGTCCTTCATGAAACTGCTCTGGCGTGGGTCATCTCTTCCATGGGGTGCAGTCTCTCCAGAACGGCTGCCCCAGCGGGCCCTCCATGGGCCACAGCCGCCTTCAGGCATCCACCTCCCTCGATATGGGGTCCTTCACAGGCTCCAAGTGGATCTCTGCTCCTCCATGGACCTCCATGGGCTGCAGGGGGTCAACCTGCTCCACCATGGTCATCACCACAGGCTGCAGGGGAATCTTGGCCACGAGCCGCATTACTCCTCCCCCTCCTTCTTCACTGACCTTGGTGTCTGCAGCCATTCCTCTTACGAGAAAAGTTCTTCACAACAGGCTGGCAGACACCTCTCAGAATCTCTTCACATCATCCATCTCATCTCCTCTCCACTTCTTGCAGCCAGGCCAGGCCAGTTCTAGAACTACATGACCTAAATATTCTCCTTCATAATCTGTCTTACCAAAGGCACGGAAAGGCTGGTGCTTACTGCACAACCTTTTCCTTTTAAATTGCATATTATTCTGCCTATTCTTCAGAGGGAAGCCATGGATTTATTTGCCATACATCATTCGAATTCCATTCTGAAGACAGAATTTTTTCTTCCAAATAAACAAGTTATCTTTCCTAATGACCCATGTGAGATGAGATGATAGTATTATAGTCATTTTACAAGTGGGAAATTAAAGCAAACAGATGAAAGTAAAATGCTTCCATTTCTTTTGGATGCCTTAACTGAGACTTCTAAGACCCGATTTTTAGAGAATTTTAAAATTACTATAAAGCACTTCATGGATACAACTACCCAGTGCAACTCAACAACTTGCAGAGATGCTTTAGGTAGTTTTCATGGAGTTAGCTCCTGAGCCAACATAGCCATGGCACGCTGCCTCGGCTGATCAGCGCTAGTGGAAGAAACCAGGCAGCTTGCCCAGGTGTATGAGCACATACACCACTCTACTGACTCTAGGATCCAGCCCAATACTTCAGCAGAGCAGTGTGCTGCAAGGACCTGCTGCATCATTTGGGGTTAAACCTGACATTACTAGACGATGCTGCCTGCACTGCTGAAACTCTTGAGGGGCTCCAAGCAGAGGTCCCACCAAGTTCAGTAGCATCTAGGAACACTCAACATTTCCAGAAATCAGATCCCTGAGCATCAAATTGGACACACAAAAAAAAATGGAAAAGGCCCATGAGTAGCCCACCATGGGGAGTCTAGTTTCAGTAACTTGCTGCAGGGAACTTGAGAACCCAAAGGCAGAGAAGTACTGCAGGTCTCCAGGACAAAGCTCCACTGCCTCGGCTCTTAAGGCTTCCTCCCTCTTCCAACAATTCTCCACTCTACTGCTACTTCTCCACCTTCATCAACTGCTTTCTTCACCACAGCTCTGACTCAGAAACAAGCCGCTCTGCACTCTGAACGATACCACAGTTCTAGGACAAACTATCCTAGTAAACATACTTAAAGTAACATTACTAATGTTACAGTGCATCATCTTACTCCAATTTAGACTATTAATTTCATTGTTTTTTTAAAAAGATACTTTTGAAAATTATTTCTGCAGCAGCAGGAAGATACCCATTGCTTATTTGCAGGATCAGACTCTTGGGTCAACAGACTAGCAGCAGTAGTAGGTTGTCCACAGAACTACTGGTTGTCCACAGGACCATCACTGGAGGATGATGACATTTTCCTGCAGGTGGGAGATTTCTCAGAATCCTGCAAGGAGCAAGACAGTGATTCAAGTCTCTAGACAGACTTATCTTCCCATTTGTAGTTCCCTGCCCTAACTCTCCTCTCCAGTCTTTGATCCTTCTGTCCATATTCAGCCCCTCCTGCTGAAGCCTGTCTTCAGTGCCTCACTCAGTCTCTTTCCACCAAGATAGTCTGAATTCTTTCACATCATCAGAGCCACCTTGTCTCCCCACTGCCCTCATGCAGACCTCTTGTCCAGGGGTCTCTTCCAGCTCCTCACTTCACCGAACAAGAGCCAGAGCAAAGAAGCTCCTCACTGTCCATCCTACCCCTTTCCTCTGTCTGTCCAGAGACCTACTTCTGCTCCTCAACAGTGAGCCCCTGTTCCCTGTGTTCTTCAATGAGTAACGTTAGAATGGTTTAGTAAAAGCAAGTTTAAGACAGGAAGAGAGGAAAACCTGAATATGTTACAAGGGCAAAGTATTTGCTATTTTTTTCCAAAGTGCTGCGGGGAGCACAATTATGCAGATTCAAAAAACTTGTCATAATTGACCTTTTCAAAACATGTATGTTAGACCCATGTACACACAATTAACTGGTGAACCCTGAAATTCATTAAAGGTCAGCAGTTCTAGAACTTCTCATTTCATCATTAAAGAACTTAAGATGCACCAGCAGCAATTATCAATTAAAAACAAACTTGCTCAAAAACAGGAAAAAATTTTGATGCATTGGGTTAAAAAAAAGTTCTGTAAAAGGAAAATAAAAAAAATTGTTCTTGCTACAAAATCTATAAGCTTACTTGTTGTCCTGAAAATTCAACAATGCCAGGAATCCAAGATTCTGGTCATCTGAAGCCTTGTAGATTTAGTAAATGGTCAGGAGTTACTACTGATTCAAACTAAGTTTATTCTGGCAGTGTGTAGACTAAGTCTAAAATCTCATTGTGCTTAGATCCTTTGGGGCTTAGCTGTCTCTTCTACACTATTGCTCCAAGAACTGTGTCACAGACCTTTGCATTCCTTCGGGGAAGATTGTTCTCCACCTTTCCAATCTCATTCACAGTAACACACTCTCTCCCCACCTTGAAAACTGGTTCATGCTACAGTCTTTCTATGAAGAGCTCACACAGAGCCTGGCATAACACCTAGTGACATGAATCTCCATGAAGATTTCTGTGAAGTCAAGACTGGCCAAGGAGGGATTTCAGACAGAACACACACAGAAAAAAAAAAAAAATTCAAACCAAAAAACCCCACATCTTTACAAATACTCACAAGCCCCGATGTAATTACTCTTGAACTTCATGCTGTATTACCCTTTATGCAGGGTCCACTTGAGAAATTTCAAGTATTTTTTTCCTTTCAAGAAACTGTAATACGATGACAAATACGCAAAGCTGTCATTAATTAGAACAGTAGTTACAATATGAAATACTGATCCTGTTCCATGATAGAAATGAGAGAACTATGGCTTTTACCAACGGGAAAAAGCAATGAACATTAAAAAAGCTGAGGACCAGATCAAACAAAAGCACTTGCCAGAGCATCACAGAAGATAATGAATCTACGACAATTTATGCCAATGAAGGCAGCTTGTCCTTGAAGGTCAAGGTCATTTTTTCAGAAAAGAACAAATTTTTTTCTAGAATTTGCATGCAGTACAAGCCTTTGCTTCCTGAATTAATTGTCTGCACAGCAGCATCACGGACTACAGCATGAATGTGATTTTTTTACGTTGGTATCTACGCTCTGAGAAATGTGTTGATTCAACTGCTTCTTGTACAACAGATGGAAGGACATTGTAAAATATCAGATGGTGCCCTAGCAGGCTCTTTGAAATTCAAATAAGATTACATATCCTTCACCTCTACCATACAAAACCATAACAAGGTTGATTATAGAAATAGTACATACTAGCACAGGTCTGTGTCAAATCAGTAATGTGACAAAGCGTCAAGCTTAGCAGCAGGGTTTTAACTGTTTATTTTCATTTAGCACCTGGCTGCAGCTTCTGTCACTACTGGGAACGTTCCATGAAGTCCCAAACAATTAGCACAAGGACACCCAATGTAGTCTGGCACACAGCAGCTGGAATTATCCTGCCATAGTTACTCCATTTTCATCCAAGATAGTCAGCAACTTAGGATCCATTTCTGGAGATAATGCAATACCATAGCAATTATTCAGTAAGCAGCTGAATAACTTGTGTTAGATAACAGACTTCACTTGTGCTGCTCTGCCTTCACATGAGTTCCAGGAGGTGGTGCTGTCACTCAGACAGAAATGGACCAAAAACTCTCATAGGCTGTTTGTGCACTGAGTATACTGGTTGATCTTTCCGTTTAACGTGCCTGTGCAGATAAAATACTTCAGCAGATCAGGAGGACTTTATGCAAGAAGTGCACAAGCCCACATGTGCATGCACATAACGCAAACTGAAGACTCAAATTTAATTCAGAGTAACTAGTAAATGCATGTTCAACATTTTTGAAAGTTCAAGGCCTGTCAGTTCCTAACACTCTCAATCCGAATGCACTTGCTCCGAAAATAACAGAACCCCTTTTGTGTTTTGCATTGATTCAAACCATGGGCTGTTACAGAGAACAAACCTGTTGTGTCACCCATCTGTAATAGCCATCTGGGACAGATGTTTTAAATGGAAATCACCACAAGATTTAGGGTCCACAATCGACTTACCTTACAACTTGATCATTTCCCCCTTGAATGTCCCAATAAGAAATTATGACTGAAGGAGGCAATACACATACTGTACATTGGTTTCCTTCCCTGATACCTGAACAGACCCGAAAGCAGATCACTGCTATGCCCATAGCATCCTATCCCATCCCACCCAATCCCTGCTGCTTGGAGAGCTAAAGCTCATCTGAATTTTTTATGGGCATGGAATTGACCATACATAATGTATGAAAGTCAGACAGACTATTTGTTTGCTCTTACTTGCTACCAAGCACCTTAGTTCCTTAAGCCAAAGAAATTCCCCTTAAAATGAGTTAGTGAACATCACGTATAATGTTGTTTTCATAAATTCCAAAACAAAGTTATTAGCTATTCACACCCAAGTTCTATGAATTTTTCTGCATGTCCATCTGGCAGACAGCTGCATTATTTATTTGCTGTCACACCCAGTAAATTGATCTAATGGCATTTAAAGGTGCCATCCTTCCTCATTACATTTTCAATGATCACTCCACCACCACCAGCATTGTACCAATGACCTGAGTTCTGACTACAACTCTTAATCTCTGCTAATCACAAAACCTACAAGATTGAATTCCACATATAAAGCCAGACAGAAGAAACTGAAGGACTAGGCTGCGTTGCTTCAGAGTTCATTGATCTCTATACGGTAACAATTTGATGAGAAAGTTAATTTAATGACTCTGGAGTGCAACATACATTTTTTGAGCTCAAGGTAAAATATCAGAACCGGCAACACTGCAATGCAGAATTAAGGTAAATGGGCTTCATAGACAAGAATGGGATCACATTATGGTCACAATGATGAAAAACCACCCAATCTGTCCCGCATCACAACCACTGTCCTCGCAGTTCCAAGAGGAATGTGACTGCCTCCCCACAGATAGATAATACTGCCTGGGAGAGCTTGGGGCCAGTGTTGCCTCCCCTCAGCCACATCCTCTGCACGCTTTCCCCAGTACGGTTCCAAGCCATTTTAGCTGTAGTGTCAGAGACCAGAACTCTATTTCTGCTCGGACATGTTTCAGGCTGGCAAATAACAGCACTTCTCACTCACACTGGGGAACCATTTAAAAACAGCAGTACCAATACAGCTTGGAAAACGTACCAAAACACAATGCGCTAGCCTAGCACACTCTAAGTGATACATGCAAGAGGTTTTAAGGAAAAGACACAATGAACATCCAAGCTCCCCAGCAATGCACAGGCTGTTGCATGCTGCCACGCTGTAATTGTTCTCCATTTGCACTGTGTAACACGGCCTCACAGGCAAACAGCTGCATAACCATCACCACTGAGGCACTCCTGCTGAGAAAGTAAACCAGCATATTTCTCATGCAACACTCGGCAAGCCAGGGAGTGTTCAAAAAGCCCTGACAGCATCCTGGGAAAGAAAGGATACGCATGTTGAGGTCAAGAGCTAACACGAGCATGCACATGTACTTCAATTGGCAATCGAACACCAACTGAAATAACATCGCCTCCCCTTCACTCACACCCCTGGGCAGCACAGGAACCAAACACAGCGGTGACCTGTGACACACAGCCACGCACATGTATAACCACAGCCAAGCCAAACCGCAGGAGAAGTTGGAATTTTTATCATGCCTCACTAGAGAAAAACATAATTAAAACTATTACACTTGGAAAACTTCCAGCTCTATGAATCTGACAAAGACATTTATGCTGATAAAAGAATAATAATGTCCAGTGAAATCCCTGTACATAAAAGCACTAAAAGAGTTTTATAGTCAGAAATCCAAGGGAAGAACATTTTAAACAAGCTAATGTGCAAGTACTGAAGTTTAACTTTACAGCTATCTGTATCCTATCACACTCTTCCTGTCAGAATAACATCTCTTGTTTTACTACAGGTCAGATTAACTTATCTCACAGGATATTTTTCATGAAAATGAACTCTAGGCCTCAATAAAAACAGCCCAACGTCCTTTCTGTGACAGCTAATTTTTGACACTTCGATCTGCTTTGCATTTCTATCCTTTGAAGGATGCCTAACACAAGAAGAAATTAATAACACCATCCACCAATAGGGATGCATTACAGTAAGACATATTGACATGCTTGCTCTTTTTATTGATGCATGCAGCAGGTTGTTAGTTGAGGTAACATTAACAGAAATGTCACATTGCTTAAAGAGAAAAAAAACTATTTCACAGTTTTTGGAAAAAAACATTTGGTAGAGTGCTGCCATCTGCATTAATATTTGGAAACCATGATACTCAAATATGCATAATTTACTTAATCTTATCAAGATATTTGAAAATTAGAGGCTTTTTATTACATTTTCCAAAGAAGCATCACTTTGTCTAATGAGTATTATATCCATCTGGAAAACTGGCACTTGAAACAGCCTTGCCTTTTCAAGTCCATACCACCTTGTTATATCAGGCTCTTCATAGATACTGAGCATCTGACTTCTGGAAGATGCTCTTGGGAAGTAAGGGGAGACAAAAAACTAGAAACATTGCTCAAATGATGACAATAACAATTTTAGGTCTCTTGAAAATATGTATACTGAAGTGTTATGATTTCCTGCAATTTTTTCTGGCTTATTTTAGAATCAGGCACAAGAGACGAGCTTAGAAGAAACCCTTTTTTTGCATAGGTTTGAGAGCTTCAAGAGGTTAAGAATTTCACAGCTGATTATGCTGACAAACAATTCCAGTCCAAAATGGACCTGTCCAAGCAGTAAGTGACATAAGAAAAGAATTTCCAACACACATGAGCTGGAGTCTGTTTGGGATTGCGTCTGTTACCTGTTAGAGCCCAGAAACTGAAGATGGAGATTGTGGCCACTCAGTTTATTTGAAGAAACCATCTTCTGCAACCCTGCCTCTGTCACTCTCAGTGATCACCCTTGTTTTGAAGGGATGTCTCAGACTTTAACTAAGCAGCATAGCTGTCCACTAATCTTCTTGACTACAGCACTTTACCTAACCACAATGTTTAAAATACAAAAAGATTCTTTCCATTTTATCCTGAGCCTCCAATAAACAGCACACCTGAAGCAGACATCCAGGAAAGCGAGCAGCATGCAAGAAAAACTGGAATGATTCATTAACAGTGCAGTCAAAAACAAATAGGCTCTTTCAGAGTATCCTTATGCTTTACTGTAACAATCGGTACTGTAACAGATCACTGACATATTCAGGGCAAGGCTTTGGAAAAAGGTAGTTGCAAAGTTGTTCTACGCAGTGTGGAAGTTTCTAGTACCAGCCCACCAGACCTTTCTGCACATTTGCTAAGCTCTGGAAGACTATAAAGTACATGCTTCAGAGGAGTGTGCTGCTGTGCCTTCTGAGCTGCTGAGCAAACTGTAGGAAAGGGACTATGAAGCAGAAATTAAAAAGAAATCTCAGGCTGACCTAGCCATTTGCTCTAGAAAAACAATAATTTTCCAGAAAAATGTTTTAAACAGCTGAATCTTATCAAGAGGCTGGATATGAACTGTTCATCCAAGGAATGCTCCGTAATGAAAGATTAATGTGCACTTTACTTTAGGGAGTTTGAACATAAGACTATCTCCCATCTTCAAATCTACTTTCCTGAATTTCTTTGTGTGCAGTATTTATAATGCCAACTTCTGTTCTTAAGGTAGCAACAGAAAGAATATCTTCTTTGAGTAAAAAGATTTGGACTGCAGAAATTTGCCAAATATTGATATTGTGAGGGCTGAGCTTAAAATTTCCATTTTGTTTCAGTTTTACATAGAATTAACTTTTACAAACTGATTTGTGAAAGAAATGTATTATGTTGTATTAAACAAGCAAATTGTACTACTTCAAATAATAAACGGAAACATCTATGATAATAGAGTATTTGAGAGCAGCAGAAATGCATACGTAAAGGTAAAACAATACACTAGGAAAAATAATGTTGTTCTAGGAGGTTCTGTCTGAACGCATAAGGAAACATTTTTTTACTGAGAGGATGACTGAGCATGGAGCAGGTCACTCAGAAGCTGTGGAGTGTCTCCATCCTTGGAGATATTAAAAAAACAGCTGGACATGGTCATGGGCAGAGCCTGCTCTAGGTGACTCTGCTTGAGCAGGGGAGTTGGACCAGGTGACCTACAGAGGTCCCTTCCAACATCAACCATTCTGTGCTTCTAAAATATTTGTCAAAATAAAGCCCCTTACTACCATCCAAAAAGGTAATCAACTTGTATAATTTCTGGAACTAATGAATGCTAGTACCTCAGACGTGCTTCAGCTCTCCTGGAGAGATAAATCAGGTCTCTCCATGTTCTGACAACACACTCAGGCAAGGTCACATGCAAACACTTTGCCTGGCTGGCCCAGACGTGGTTACTGGTAGTATACAATAGCAATCAGCCAAGTGATCTAGAACGTTTCTATTCTACAAACCTTTTCTTCAGCAGCACTTGCAGTCAAGTCTCTCCCCATTCTCTGTCTACCAGTTTTGTAAAAACTTAGCCTAATACCTTTGTGTCTATGTTCTATCAAACTGGAAGAAACCATTTGGTGAATACAAGTTCCAAGCGAGGAAGCTGACAATTCAATCTATAAGCCCTTATTTCTGCTGGAAACTAAGTTAAACACATTATAAGGAGTGTAGTCTTCGGCTGAACAATGTTTGTGCAAAGCACACAAAGCATCCAAGAATTATGGGAGAAGCATTACCTGCTTGTAGTTCTCTGGTTGTCTAATGAGATCTGTTTCTGTGACAGAAAAATGTCCAAGGTTCTGGTCTGTATGAGAGCCACTAGTGAACAAATGGATCTGGAACAGATTAAATTAAAAGATATTTGTCAGTACAAGGATCAGATAATTAACATCATCATTAGCTACCATCTAATGGCTGCATGGATCGGAATGGCAATGTGAACCAGTAGTTACAAGCCCACTCCCAGTGGACAAGTACAAATGTAACTGCTACCACCAACACAACAGACCTTTTTAAAACAGCCTGCAGGAAGTGATGATCATTCACCACAATTATCTCACAAAATGGTCCATCTGGTATTGTCACCAGAATCGCATGCAGGAAACTGCTGCCACCACAGTGAAACTGAAAGATTTCTCTCTTCATCCTGTCTTAAAGCCTTTTGCCTTACACTACGCACACTCTTGTGCACAGCATGAAAGGCAAACCATTCACACAGAGAGCAGATGTCTTAACAGAGGTAAAGGATACCCTCAGCATAATTTTTTATTTCTTCCTTTAAAGCAGAAAATGCAGTAAGTTTCTTTTTTGCTGCTATATACTGTTGGCTTTCACTTACTGGGACCTCGTCCCAGCTGCACTGGTGATGGTATCATCAATTACTTGACGAAGAAGCTTCCCAAGTTAGTCAAGGGAACAATAAAAAGCAATTCCTCCTATTCAGAGCTGATCCCTTTGTTACTGTAATAACTGCAGCTGCCAAACAAGATAGCAGTGCACATTTGTCAGACAATTGCTCATATTTCATTAATATTTCTGCCAGAAGACAGAGAACGTTTCCTGCTTTTCTTCCTTTATTCTAATATGAACTTTATCATACACTTGGGTATTGACAACTATTTTAAAGTTGACAGGCACTGGGTAATTATCAAAGCTTCCCTGAAACTTCAGAATATTTTAGCGTTCCTTTCCCAAAACTCACTTCTGGTGACAACCATCTGTCACATGTGCAGAGCTATGTGAGTTTAAAAATAAAAGAGCACCTCCTCACACAGTGTTCTTCCTTTCTACTTGCCACTCCTCTCCCTGCTGCATTCTTGCGTAACTCTGCCAAACCTTTGGGCCTCCAGCACCAGCGATGAATTTCAGCCCCTTTTCAAAAGTATGTTGCAGCAGCATCACTGGCTCAAGCCAAAACCAAATACTCTAAAGCTGTAACAACAGAGGAATAAGGTGTTCCCTAGAGACCAGACTAGATGGATACTGGAATCTGTAACTGGAATAATCCAGTATTTGTGTTTTTACAATGTTATTGATAACCACAACATACTGAAGATGAAACAAGGCTTAAAGAGGGAAATACTACCAAGGTAGAAGCAGCAGGTAAGAGGGCAAGAGACAGAGCAGGTGTAGCTGTTGCTGCGTGGCACTGGAATGGACTGAGGAGGAGGCAGGTCTGATTTAACCTTACACTAACCTTTGCATGAGAGTACAGGGGCACAGCCCCCCACTGAGCACCACTGCTAGGGAGTTTCTAGTACCAATGCCTAAACGCCCTTGAGCCTAGACACCCTGCAGGGAGATCAGCTTGTCTAATTCACCTAAGAGAAGATGAAAAGGGGGCTTGATCATAGTTCACACACACTTGCACAAGAGAAAAAACTTCTACTGCATTAAAGAATGTGCTATTGAGATCTAATAACAAATTCACTTTAGGAAAAGACAAACATTTTCAAACCAAATATCTCAAGACAAAAAAGATATCATTAACCAATGTAGTAATTTACAGAGCAACACAGTAGATTCTTCATGCCAAGATACAGATGCATCTAACAACTGTGGTTTAGCTCACTCATAAATTACTGACAACAAGGTAATCACCCAGCACGAGTCTCTGCACTCCATTATTCAGAGATCAAGACTTTGTCCTTGTCCCTTTACTCTTTTACTGCAACATCAGATATATAGATATGACCTATCCACTGTAGCACACCTTATTTTATATGTGTTATCTTAGAGGAGGCACAAGAAACCACTCCATTCATAGGAGGTATTTCCCAGTGCTGCTCTGCATCCTTACTGACAGAACGCAACTCTTGCTCTTACAGTTTCCAAGCATACTACAACCGTTATGGTCATTTTACCATAACCTGATACCTTCAGTTATGTTGAACTCTTCTTCTATCATCACAAATACACTTAAATATAATTTTATTCCTGCTAACATACACCCATAGTCCACAATCAGATGTTCACCTACTTAACAAAATTCACCTCTGAACCCCACCTAACCTTCCAGGTGTGATTTCTGTCCTAGTCCTTAGCGGATGGAGGACAGCTGAAAATATCCACAGGAAATCCATCAGTTCTGCAGAAACTTAGTTGTTCTGCTGTTTCTTTTCACATACTGATTGTGGGACAGTGCATTTAACAGATCAAAAAAAAATTGCCAGTTTTAAACAATATAGGTTCCTTCCCGTTTTTCTGAAATTATGCAAGGCTTCTCATTCACATTTTTTAAGGCAAAATGGTAATTCAAAGCCTAACTAAAACCAGCTGCTCTCCCCTATGAATTCAAGAGGGATCAAAAACCAGGCAGCTAGATATTCCTCTGGCACTTAACAAAAAGAGGAAGAAACAGAAGAGAAAGAACCAAGAGGCCTGCCTTAATGCAGTAATTTATCCTTCATGCTTCCATATATTTGAAGGTATATCGGGTAAATATGTACCACTGAGAATTTCGAGGGAATTATAATGGTATTACTGTATTATACTTTCAAAGCAGGCCAACCTGTCCACGTTGAGAAGCCATTGTAACATTATTCAACAGTTTGTAGCCTCAGGCTGCAAAATTCCTCAGCATCACAGAGGATAAGATTTCCCTGAGGAAGTCTTCCTCCTACAGCAGGACGTGTGTGTCTGTAAGCTTCAATGTGCCTTGTGGGAGCTGAAGTCACTGCAAAGCAGCTCATCAGAAGAACTAGCAAAGAGGAACAGCCAGTCAGACCACCTAACAAGCAATTCCCAACACATGACTGGCTGTAGCTCCAGGGAGACTTCCCTTTTCGGTAACTGACACTGGTTACTACAGAACTTCACACCATCAACCTTAACTGGCTCCGGGCAGGATGGAGCCGACAGGGCCCCCAGCATTCAGTCTCAGTTATCATTTACGTACTTTAGAGAAAGAACAGCCAGTTATTTTTGCCTGTGTCCCCCTCATATTTCCCTCCTACTCCTCCCTTTCTTCAGGCAGTACAGTACTATTTCATTAAAACATGAATCATCACTTCTAACTTGAAAGTACATGTCCCTGATCACCCAAGCGATTCAGAATTTTTTCACAAAATCACAGAAATGGGAAAGATCTTCGGAGGTCTCGCGTCCTGCTCTAACTAGGACTATTGCCAGCATCAGTTTGTGGCTTTGTGTATGCGAATCTTGGACACATCCAAGGATGGAGACCATTCAGCGTCTCTGGTGACCTGTTCCAGCGCTGCCCATCATCCCAGTGAAGCTTTTTCTAATATACCTGAACTCTGCAGGTTATAATCAGTGGCCCCTTCCCCTTTGTCTTCTGGTACTGCTGAGAAGACCATGGATCCACCTTTGTAACTACCCATTAAATAGCTCAAGGAAGTTACTAGGTGACCTCTCCCTCAGCCTCCTCTCCACCAGAGCAAACAAGCCAAACTCTCTCAACCTCTTCTTGGAGGTCAGGCTCAGCTTAGCTAGTCCTTGATTATCTCGGTAGCCTTTTGCTGGATCTTCTATGTACAATTCTTACTTCCAGTAGCAATATCCATACTTCAAAAATACAGAGTGGAAAAGCAGTCGTCTCCTGAATAAGAACATATTTTCCAAGTGTGATATGTTTTTCACAGAAAGCCCCAAATAGAGAATATGGTATTTTAGAGCCTCTGTGAGTCACAGAATGAAATCTGTGCAAGTGTCGCCACTACTTGGCAAGAATTATAGCTCGTGATCAGCAGTAAATAAGACTGTTCCATAGTTGAGATACATAACCTGTTAAGTTATTAAACAGAGCGAGTAAAAGCCATAATTATAATTTTGTAGAGAAAGTCCTCTGTAAATCTGTCAGCATAATTAAAAACATAGCATTCATTAGCCTTTTGCATACTGTGTTTGTGGTTTATGTGAGAAAAGCAGCAGCTCACATAGAGGTCATATTCAGTCAGTTCAGTCTTCTAACACAAAGCAGACTAGTTTCAAAGTTTTAAAATTAACGCAGTAGCACAGCCAAAATTTCTCTATATGGAGTCAGGAAATGTCAATTATTGTTCATGCAGCTGTTAAATTGTATAAGTATGTCATATTTTGTGTTACCATAAATGTTAACGTTATTGTTGTAGTGAAGTCCTTTTACCTTTCAGTTTTCCTGCTTTTAATTCAGACTTTTAAATCAGAGCACTGCACTTTATTACAGCCCTGAACAGAACTCCGACAGTTGCCCATGAAGTATTTCAGCACGGACAATATCAGCGTGTGAATCACACATGGAGGAGCTGGGCTCCAGTCTATCCTCCTATGTATACGTCCACAATGGCAGCCCTCTGCATACACTGCAGACCATAGTCTGATCGTAAGAATCACCACCAGCACCGCTTATTGCTTTCAGTTTAGTTCTGGTGAGAGGGCAGCAATGGCAGCTTTGGGAAAGTGGATGAACAGAGAAACATCCTCCCTCCTGCTTATTATTCCAGATTCTGGAAATTGTGGTCCAGGGATCTGCAGCATAACTAACCTGTCTCTTGCATTTGTCTGACTGTAACAGTCCTAACTTTAGCAAACATTTTTCCTTGGATAGCCACAGGGGAAAAAAAAAGCCCAAGTTTATTTCAAAGTACAATCCCCATAGGAGGTCATCATCTCCCCTCTCAACAAGTTTAGCATGTTGCCCAATCAGCACTTCTCTTCTTCATTTCAGTGCCTGATGCGCATCACTGAGAGTATCTTTGTTTGTACTTGAGGTCCTGGGTTCGACCTGCTCTTAATTCTTCCTTGGTCTCATTAACTGCAAGCTGAGGTATTGAAGCTGCCTAATGATTTGTTACTGCCAAGTACTACATAAATCAGAGCACTGATGATGAATTATGGAGATATTTGCCTCACCTACTATAAAAATCAGCGTACTCTAAATAGAGGTAGCTTATCAAGGTGAGAAGATGCCAATCATTTCATTTGAGTTTTATATCACTAATCCATCTCTGCTAATCCAATAGCATCAGTCTGTAATGTCAGTGCTAAAGCCAAGGACTGCACCTGCACTTATGGTGAATTGCTATCTTTGTTCCTAGATCAGGAAAACACATCCACAGTGGGCAATGAGAAGCAAAAGGTTATTTCAGATGCTGCACACACAGCACCTGATCTTTCCCTAGAGCTGTCAATCAGACGTCTTCCCCAGCAATGAATTCATGTAAAGAACAAAATGTAACCTCATTATGGTTTTCAGCATTGCTGTCAGACATAGGATTAAAGCCAAGAAGGCATCTTCATTCAAAACCCTCTTGTTCTGGTTCTGACAACTTTCTGATTAATGTTGTTCTTTGAGAGAAGAAATTTCTTAAAACTGTTCTTAGCTCAAAAAGGTTTTCTCTGAAGGTTCCGAGTACAATACCAAGCAGCTCCATATAAGTTACCTGAAGAGATACGAATGGAGAAAGGAGGCCTAGGGAAAATAGTACTGAATAACTTTTAGGACTGTCTTTAGAAGCTTTTTTTTTTTTTTTTTTTTTTTTGAGATGTGTCTCTGCAGTCACCGTCACTGTCAACGTTGGGACCGCAGGCTGTTTCCATCCTAAGCAGACATGATACTCCCAGATGTCTGAGATTTTCAGAGAGGCACATAAACATTATTCATATATGGGAACAGAACTGGAATCTTAGTGATGCAGAGACCACTATTGATTCCTGATTTAAAAGCAGGTAGATTTTAGGTTCTGCTCAGACATTCCCTAGTATTTCACAAAGGGAAACTGCATTTTATTTTGCTGCTATTACTTTCAACATCCAAGCTCAGTATTTTGAATCCACATTTCTGATGAACGTGTATTTCTGAATCACTACTACTTGTCCGTGGGACCAGAATGCTTTGTCTTGCTTTTTACAAGGCGTTTTCTGAGAAAAATGGAGACAGCCTATGGTTGCAGAAGTGATTAATGTGCCAACCTGCAAGACAGACTTTTATACAACAATTATAACCTTGTGAACACTCTACATACTTCATATTCTCATGGTTCTGCCCCACTGGGAAAACGTGGGATATTTATATTTAGAGTAATTCACTCTTATCTACAGAAAATGCAAAACTAGCAAACAAGAATAATTTGTACATTTAGCACTAGCTGACAAGGCTTTTAAATAATAAACAATGCCATAGTAAGTTACAAGAACCATTTACCTTGTGCAAAAGTTTGCATTGCTCTTGGTGCTGAGCATGCAAACTCTGCCACTGGAACCTCAGCCTCCCATTTAACCACTGAAGGTATCGAACATCTATTCTGTCTTCTAGTCCACATGCAGGTGCTATTTCAGTTGTACCTTTCTGGCTCTTAGGCAGATCATCTTCACACTAAAAGAAGAGAATAGCAAAATATTTTAAGTTAGCTTCAACACTTTCAAATCACTCAGTAGTGAAGAACATACAAGGCAAATAGGCCAAAAAGAAAAAAAAAAAATCCCCCAAAAAGGAAGCCAGTTCCAGCAGTAGAGAGAAATTGTAATCTTTTAGATCACAGGACTGGGAACAGCCTAAACAAGTACTGAAGCCTGGAATAAATACCAGCTTCTCAGCTATGACGTGGTGAGCTGTCTCCTCTCCCGTCTTTCATTTTCCGTGCCCAGGAAGACACAGTGTTCCTGAGACAGCAAGCATGTTCTTTACCCAGATGGGAAAAATCACATTTGACTAGATTCTAATAAGTCAAAAAACATAAAAAACAGATTTAGCTCCTCCAGTGTCTTCCTGAAAGTGCTGCAGGCTGTATTTGATGACCCTATTTTGTAAATCAAGTTGTGGGCCTGTGCTTACCCAGCTATTTTCTTCTCTCCATCCAGCATTTCCCCTTTTGCAGGATAGAGGAAAAAAAAAAAACCAATCATTCAGTTGACATTGGCCAAGAGTCCACAAAGGCACTCCCAGCTACAGCTGCACCACTTGTCTTGCATTGTTTTGCCTTTCTCTAGAGTAATTTGGAAGGAAGAAGGGAAAAGCAAAGTTTCCATTTGTTCATCTTGTCCCACTTTCCTACTGCAGTAGGGAAAAAAAAACCAAAACCAACAACCTCATGCATCTTCTGCATGAAACTGCTACTTGGCCAATGGCATAAAGCAAGCAAGTCATTTCTGTCATATCTCTTTCCCAAGGAACACAGGGGAATTCTACGTCATCCAGCCTCTTGCACAAAGAGATCATTCACATTTACAAACAGATTTCTCTCTCCATTTTCAGCTAAGACTCCTGCAGATCGCAAATTAAAAGGGGAGGAAGACATGGGTTGGTTTACTTCTGATGCTAGTAACACCACTTAAAGTAAGGCTGAGCTGTCAACTTCATCCAGTCTATAGAAAGTACATACGCTAAACACTATCCATAATTCCATTTTTTTTACTACAGCATATCATAGGACGTAGAAATAACTAGAACTGCGAAGGCCTGGTTATTCAGGATGGGTGTTCACCAGCTAAGAAAGTCTCTGCCAGTTGTTGCACTCTCAAGACATTCCTTTGAAGTGGAAATTTTAAAAGTCTACTTGAAACCTGACTGTTTTCAAGAAAACACTTAAGCAGATATTTGGACCCATAGGCCTTGATGGTATTTAAACATATGTGCTTCCCTGCTTCACAGACTTCCATGTTCAATAAAATTTTATAAAGATTCAGTTGGCAGGCAAAGCTTGAACGTAATTCCAATTTGGATCTGAAACTAAAAATGCAAACTGTAAAATGAAGAGAGTTTAATCTTACCTTAAATGCAGATTTCAGCAGAAGTGTATCTATAACTGTGATGAAATAACCCCATAATGCTCGTTTTAACCTAAATATCACCTCAGTTGACAGGGCCTCTAATACAATGACTGTTCATATTATTTATAAGCACAAAAACGCTGTTCTGGTCACATAACAAAATGTATCAAGATTACAGGTTTTTTCCCTTTGCTCTGTGGCTCAGATAAACGCATGCTATAAATCAAAGGGGTGCACAGCTGGTAAAGGGCTTTTCTTTTTAAAGGCACAGATTCATCTTAAAAAAAAAAAAGAAAGTCGCTCCTTTGTGCCAACTGCAACGTCACTCTTTTTCCTCAGAAGCCTTCAGCCCCTTGCCCCTAAATCAAAAGGCACTGTGTCCTAGTAGGGCGCTGCAGTACTAGCTAAGTACCTTCATGGTTCAGATTGTCTCACCCCCACCAGGAGAGGTTTCTGGACCATGAAACCATAGAGATATGATCACTGAGCTGTCCATCAACATGATGAGCCAAGCAATTGGATATTAGTCACTACAACAGAGAAAACGCATATGTAAACATTAAAACACTTCACGTAAGGAGCCAGAAAGCCACAAGGCCAAAGACAGACTTGGGATTCCCAGATTAAAATCTGCTTTTTCCATAATTTACACTTCAACTCCAACTTCCCTGGTTAGAGGTTTCACAACAGCACAAATACTGCTCTCCTGGGGATTCATTTCAGGGAGGAATGGCATTAGACTTCATTGCTTTGGCAGTACAGTGACAAACACCATGCAGAGCTAATCTTATTGTAGCAACCTGCCTTATTAATATTAAAATAAGGAAGCCAGCCAATGCATTTTTAACAGGATCTCTCTATTATTTATTTCACAAACTGCACAAAAAAATTTACTTTTGCTATGAAATACTTAGCCTGGCATAAAGTAAACAAGGTAAAAAAAAAAAAAGGTCTTGCGTATTATATGGTGACCTCAATTTCTAGTCCCATCTTTACAATCTAAGACTATTTACTGCTCTCCCAGTGGGAGAAAAATCACTAAAATACCAGCCCAAGCTAGAGCCTTTGCTTCACATATCACTGTGAATTTATCTAATCTATGCAGCAATATGGGTACACACCTACATTCACTTCTGAAATATAGAAGTGCATATTATTTAGACAAAGTCATAAAGAGAGCAGCCAAGGCAACTACTCAGGGCTCTCAATGGCCTCCCGGCACTTAGAATGCTCCACATCAGCTCTGGAAGAGATCATTTCATAGCCACTTACCAGAAAAGCTTTTTGCTTGTAAACTGCTTGCTGTAATTAATGTTTCTCTTGGATTCTGTTTCAGAGAAGGGAGGCACATGGACTCCAGCTACAGAATGGTGCCACAGGCTTGCAGTACAAAAGACACATCAGCACCTATTGGTACCCTCACTGCCGTGTCAGAGTCTTTTCCCATTACGCTGGCCATATCAGAGCTGGTCCTGTCAAACTGGACTATGTGGACTCACCAGAGCACCTGTGATTAGTGTAACTTAAGCAGAAGCTATAATGAAGCCCCTCAATTCCACTCCCACTGTAACGCACTGCAAACAAGCTTTTCTGTCCTAAAATGTCAATATCCATTTTTTGGCAAGACTCAGAAAAACAAGCACAAGCCTGATGAAGGTGACATGCATCTATTAATATAAATTCTTTTCAGGCCGTTTCCTGAACTATCACCCTGCCCACACATATTCAGAACTGAAACCCAGCGCTCCTGAGGTAAAAGATCCAGGCCAATAACCATCTAAGTCCCACAATAAATACACATTCTAGGACACCACAAATCACCATCCCAACTAAGGTAGCTCACAACCTGCAAAACCTACCCCAAGCTCATAAATACATCTCTGGCTTAGTCAGAGCTAAACACAGTTTATAACCCAGGAGCATATATTTAAAATTTCTGCAAGGCAGCCTAGAATTCAGTCTCCAACACCACAGGAGTTTTGCCCTAAACATTCCTCCTCAGACTACTTCAAGTGCAATTGTTATGAAAAAAGATGCCAGATCATTCTCAAAACCTGTGAATGCACTTGTGGTTAGACAATGCAGCAAGTGCAAAAAAAAGAAGCCAAGACAGTCCTCATGTCTGCTCAGAGCACTTCTGCCAAGTCAGATTCGCAAAACACATGGACCTGAAAAAAACCCATCAGATATAAAAGTACTTAGAGGAAAAGTATAAGGGCTGGGAGAAAGAAAGGTGTGAAAAAAAGACATGTTGATACATCCATTTTGAGTCACATTCTGTATATCTGAGCAAACAACTTACACGCAATACGCTTAGAGAGACATTAAAGATTAAGAAGTTTAAACTTTTATAGCAGAAATAAAGCTTTTCTTTTTGGTTTTAAATACTAAATAATCCCATGTTATTGGAAATTGGAGGGCAGGTCTACTAACAGTGGATGGAGATAAATTAAAGAAGTACTTCATAATATAAAGACCTTATCAAAGAACAAGATAAGCATCAATGTGTTTGTAAACATGTGAGAAGGGAGCATTTTTTTGCACTGGTTGCTCCATTTGAGGATTTTAGTGACATGGTATGCAACTGACCTTGCTCTGTTCATACACTTTGAATTAAACAAACTCCAAAAAAAATTTTTAAGGCAAAATTCTGTGCAGATTCAGTGGAGATCTTAACTATGCCACAAGCAGTAATGCAAAGAAAACCCTCTGTCGCGCAACTTCATCACACTTCTACACTTTCTGCCCATTCTTTTCCAATTCATACAGATAACTTAATGCTTATAAATTCTTACCTTAAATTTGCTATGCCCTGTGCACACAATGGAAATGAAGAGGCCTATGCTGCCTGCATTGCTGTAAGAGTTCCGCCAGAGATGCTCTTTGCTGACTATGAGCTGCCACCTGTCGGTACAGAACAGACCCTGGCCACCGCCCGCGCTGGCTTGTCCCCGGACATCTTCCAAATCCCTCCAAAGATCAGCTCTCTGCTTCCGTATTTGGACAGTCAGGGAACAGTCTGCTGTTCTTCCCACGGAGAAGCAACCTTACTGGAACACGGGTAACACGTTTAACCCATGGATATATGCATTAAAGCCAACTCCCTGACATCAATCCTGGAGCAGAGCAAAATAAAGCAACTGCCAGTTGAAGCCTCCAATGCATGCGCTGATCCCACTCCTCACTTTCACCCGAGTTAACCTGGGTACTCTCAGGTGCTACTCAGATCTCAACTACACTAAGTACGCAGCCTGGAATCACAAAGGTGAGAAGGAGCATCCATTGCTGCAGGACTCAGGAAAGGCAAAGCAATCGCATAAATCAAGCCAGTGAAGGTTTTACTGAGCGCTCATTCTGAACTACTCATACTTCAGACAATGATGTCGATGCGACATAGCATATGTTAACCTGTGTAATTACAGATCTTTAAATGGAGTGTAATTTTTTTTTTTTTTAATTAAACACCATAGCCAGAAATAACACTATCAGACATGCTTCCCTAATTAACACAGCCATGCATCTACCTGCAGGAGGGGAAAATGTGAAAAGGAACAATTTGAACAGATGAATGCAAAAGGGACAACACTATTTTCATTAACAGCACCGTCAACAACACTAATTGGATTTCCTCCTAGACAAGGCAGGATCCAGATTACACATATGCATGGAAAGATAGATGGTGTAAGAACCCACTCCCACATGATGCACATACCAATTAAATATCCAGATATTTGCACAGAAGAATACGTTTTCCGCAAACATAAGTGCTCACAACATAGAAGTTATGCTCATAAAGTACTCAGCAATTAAAAAAAAGTAAAATCCTGTGTTTCCGCAAGGCCTTTTAGCTTTTAAATTTCAAAGCCTTTTGTAAAAATTACCACTCACAACAGCACTCCCAAGAGCTCTCCTAGTATCTGATTGGCAAAGAGTGAAAAATAGAAGGTGCTGAGGGAAGCCAGAAAATGTGAACGCAGCTCCTACCCATTCCTGCCTTGTTCAAACAAGCCTGTCTGGCAGCAGCCACAGGCCTGAGACACTAGAGCAACTCAACCCCTTATCCCATCCCTCCTCCATCATCCAGGAGGTTACTTAAGAGCTCTGCAATAGAGCGAAAGCACTATGCCTTTAAAAGAGCACAGCAGCGTTGCCTAATCTTTGGAGCTGCAAGGCCGAGGGTACCACTTTTAAAATAACATTTAAATCCCAAAACTCATTCCATCATGTACTCAGCCAAAATGTGGAAATCAAATATACTAAAACAAACCCGTGGCAGCAGAGACCTTAACTCACACAGCACCGCATTTTGAGGGCTCAAGAAATGCAAAACAGATTACGCCCAGCACTACACTTCCTCTGCCTGCAGCTGCAGCCCTGCTTGCCTGGGTCCATTCTGCTCCACTGTGGCAAGCTGCTGGTCAGGGGGTAACCAGTGAAGAGAGAAAGGTGCAGCGTGCTCTGTCAGCAGTAAATCTGGAGCAAGCGGCCAACGGAAGAAATAGGAATTGCCCTCCAGGAGAGGAGAGGCAGAGCTCTGCCATATGTAGAAGGCCTGCCATGCCCTTCTTTGCACGCTCCTTTCGTTCTCCTGAGGCAAAAGTGTTTTATTTCAAAAGAAATGAAATTCTCCTCCAATGAGAGTTAAACTCTGACCACTTAAAGTGGGACACCAAAAGCAGAGGATGTTCTAATTTAAATAAAAAGGCCAGAGAGCAAAGATTACCAGAAGGAAACAAAGGTACTGGCTGCTCCCCACCACCGGAGGGCAGGAGAGTCACTAAAACATCTTAAAAATCACTGTTCACCCAACAGACAAGGAAGGAGCTCCCTTGGCAGGATTTCAGCACAGTACAGGGTACCAGTATAACCAGACTAAGCCTTCCTATTAGCACACCAGTCCTCATCCTCCTCTTCTCACGTGAAGGCTCAAGTGACTCCAGTGCCTGGTGGTACAACTCCAGCCAGAATACATCAGCTGTAACATCAGGTTTAAGCAATTTCTGCGTTTATTTGAAATTCAGATGTTACCCAGAAAAATAGCAAATTCAATAAATTCTAAGCCTTTCTGATCATTTCAGACTCCTCTTTCAGAGCGTTTTACCCTGACATACTGTCTAAAGAAAAAAACCAAAATCTTAAGTGTATTCACTGTGTCAGGCAAAAATAGATGCTGTTAATCACACAACGCACAACAGGAAAGTATTTTTCATTGGGAAGAAGGTTCCATTACAAGTCCAAAGCATGGAATTTAAAAAAAAAACCAAAACAAAACACAAAAGATGAGAAGGAATAGCATGTATATATGCACATGCAGAATGACAGGGAGACAATTTCAGCTATCACCTGTAACCTGTGCTTACACAAAAAAAAAAAACAAGTGCATTTCAAGAGTCCAAACTGAAATGTGCTCTAGTTCTCGTATTGCAAAAACATATTCATAATTTATCACCTCTGACCACAAAATAAGTTTAAGTCTACAGGCAATACCAGTAACTAAGGAGATAAAAATTAACACTGCAGGGTTCAATAGTTATCTAGTTAGGAAATTACTTTAAAAAGTACAAGAGGCAGACAAGCAAAATGCAAGCATTGTTCTCCCTTAGTTTCTGCTGCAAGCCTTTATAGGCTGGGTAGTGGCCCAATGAGAGTGCTGCAATGGACTTGTCAGCCACAAAGGAGCCCAGTGAGCTGCAAAGGTCCAGCCCTGGTGCTACCCCAGCAGCGGCAGCATGGAGAGGGGTGCAGCACACACCAAACACATCGGGCTGCTGTGGGCAACGCAGTTCTGCTCCCTGTCAAAAATGAGGCGAGGGAGATTCTGCAGGAGAAACTTCAGGGATCCTGTGCCCTCTCTTTAGGTTTCAGGGATGACTTGGAAAAAAAAGAGTTCCTTAGCAGCTACTGTAATACGGCAACAGTAGCAAAAAAGGGCAAAAAGATAAATGGTGAGACTTACTGGAGGACAAAGCGAACAGAAGTGTAAGCACAGGGAATAAGGGAAGGAAATCACAAAAATGAAAGCTGACAGACTAATATAGCCCATAAAGATCTGGAAAGTAATTATGCTTCTGAGTCAGAATCAATAGATTAATAAAATTTCCACCTCCGCTGGAATAGGTGAAGAGGGGGAAAAAACCCAGAAAATCTATATTTACTGACACTGGTGCCAAAGGTTTCCTGCTGGGGGAACAGCAAGCTTGGCTGCTATGTTAACACTTTCCTCTAATATAACAGTTTATGGAACAGCAGTGACAGTCAAGATTTCTAGAAGAGAAAGGCATTTCAAAAACAAGATTGGACCAAGCATAAGCTTACACTATATTGGAAATAGCCAGTGAGGCAAACTAGATCGTGACAAACAAAAGATTAATCAAACTGCAAACCTAAGAGTCAGAAGGCATGTTTAGTTTCATTTTTTCCCACTAGAAGTAATTAAATTGAGTTCAGTATGGCATGCTAGAGACACATGCATGAATTACAACTATAATAGCCGTAATAGCTCTATTTGTTGATTACTATATGTTCACAAAAGGGGAGGGGCATCCAATTTAATTCAGAGGGCAAGAGGCAGGCAGAGGGAATTAGTGGAACTAAGAACCAGTGTTTGTACAACATATCCTGGTGATAATGAGGGATATAACATCACTACCCCCACCTAAATATCTCAAGAACCTCTACACATAATTAAATTGCAGGCACATAGATTTCAGCTGTGGAAATAACACCAGTACAGGCAGTATTCCCCCCTGGAAACAGGAGGAATACATGCTCACAGAGCATTGCTATTATCTGCACAAATCGACGCAGATTTGGAGAAAGCTGTGATTATATCACTAAAATTTAAAAAGTGAGGCAAAAAAAAAAAACTTAGTGAACTATTGATTGCGCTAAAAAGGCAGGTTTATATCAAACAATTATCTGCTTCTCAGAGACAGAGAACATGAGAACTCCCCAAGCCTGCCTTACAAGTTCAGTGAAGGACAGCATTTCACCTCTGGTTTTCAGATGTGTTTTGTCCTTTACGATTTTCATGTGTAAATAGGAATCAATGAATGGTACTTGAGAATAAACTGCATGTACACAATCACCAAAGCAACAAAAGATGTTAAGACCAACATCAAGCAGTGCATATTTGAGATAGAAATCCACAAGGGGTGTAAAAAGCCTTTGAAGACAATGTCCATCAATTAATCGCCTAGTGCTTTAAAGCAGTAACAACAGGGAAGAAATCCTAAGTAGACACTTCAGCAAATTGATGTGAACCTCCAATTCAGATTGTACTTAAGTCTTTATAGAACTAATAAAATCAGTGATTTTTTTTTTTTTCTTTTTAAGTAGTTGATAAATGTGAGGTTTGAACATTCACTTACTGCCTCTGGAGTCACCAGCCTGCTGACAGATCAGCACAGTAATTTCAGAGAAGGGACCTGCACTACAGCAGCCAGGTACTAGAGTATGACACACACCATCGAGTCGCTCTTCTGTTCCTCCTGCACAGCAACTGGGTTTCCAGTCTGCTCTTTTAACTGTTTCCCCCTCTCAGTTTGTAAACTTCACAAACTGGAAGAGAGCCACAGGTGGAAGGCTAGAGGGGGCAGCGGCTCCTTCAGTCCTGCTCGTCGGGCTATCCTGCAGCAAGCGCGCAGTATCCTGGCTCAGGCAAGGCTGCGGCACTGCCCTTCCAAAATAAATGAGCTGGAAGCTCTGTGGGACAAGGTGTCCTGAAGGATTTTCTTACCTAACACACAAAAGCAGCCAATCCAAATAATCATCCTAGGCTACTAATCATACCTGTCCTTACCAACAACTACCTCAAGATTGTTTTTTTTCGTTACATTAGCCACATTAAGCACTACCTCCTACCACCTTAACCCTTTCATCAGGCTTTCACCTCTCTTTAGATTATAATTCTAGGAACTGCTGAACTTTAGATTCTGAAGATGTAAGTGCATGTAAAATGAAGCCTGTGGAAGCCTTCCCCAGCTCAGGATCTTAAGCTTATGAATTCGTTCCAGCAGCTGAGCTCCATGTCCATCATGTGTCATGAATACCCTTGTCCCTCTATAAATAACAGCCAGAAATCCTTTAGAGCTGATGGAAGTGTTCAGTTTGCAGGGGAAGAAAACTGTGTTGCTAAGGAACTGCAAAGAAGAAAAGGCCAGAGTGGTAATCTGAAATTAAATGAAAGGAATTAATTTAATTGGCCCTTGATATGTTGGGTATTTGGCATATTATCAGCAATTTAGCAGCCTGTAGGCTTTGTTTCAAACTTAGGCTGAAAGAACAGTCAGAAAATTACTGCACTCTTAATTTACAGATTAGCTGCATTCTCTCTCCTTCATACAACAGACCCTGTCCACTTCTGTGGATTTCGGACAAAATTTTAAAAGCAAACCAAAGGAATATAATTTTGAACTACAGCTATTTCTACAGTTCTTGAGACTCCATTTTTTAGATGAAGACAAAGCGTAAGGATTTTTTTCACATTTATTCTCACTAGTAGACCAACAGATGTGCTTTGCCAGTAAGTACTGGCTTTCATGCTTTGCTGATTTTGGCAAATATCTCAGCAATGCACCAAGCAAAATACTATTTCATGGATTTTTGTTTTGTAGTATTTTAATTTCAGGAAAATATTTTCAATTGTTTATAATAATTTTTAAAAAGACTCCATGCTGTGGAAGATTTTTCAAGCTCTTTCTCAGCTGAGAGTTTCAGTTGTTTTAAAGAGCATTTCCTTTTCTTCTGTTTTGAGACAGAACTTTCTGTGAAGCTTTTTTTCCTTCTTCTTTTACCTTTTTTTCCTTCAATTTATTTAAATAGAAGAGAGTTACAACTACAGAGATTAACATCTCTGGTACGTTTAGAAACGCCTTTACAATTTGTTACACATTTTCCAACACTTCAGCTTAAGTATCACAAATGCCTGGTATTTAACATTACCAGAGTCAAAATTCCAGCACTTCAACTGTTCAGGCTGTACTTTAACTCACAGGATGTCAGGTATCAAACTGACACCCTCATCTTCTTCCTTTCTTACTATGATTTTAGGGGCCATATTGTTGAATGCTGTCTAACTGATGAGTAGACTTTGCCACATTAAGGTACCCCAAAAAAATAACAACAGCTATCAAATAACAGCACATAACAATAACAAAACTATCACACTTTTAAGCAAAATCAAGCTTTACTTTCGTAAGTGATTTACAAGGAACTGACTTATTAATCAAAATGAGGTGTGTCACCCACCTACCTTCTTCCTTCACACTCACCATTACCTCCTTAACTGTGCATTCATATAACTTAATTTGGTTATCTCTTACTGGTTCAGTTTACTGGTTTTGTAATGTCTATTTGACTAAATAAAAGGTAAGACCTGTCCCTCACAATTCTATTTAACTTTCTTCTGACTGAGAATCACAAAACACACTATTTTCATATTCTCCACTGTAACTACGTTCTGTCATTTTTTCTCCCATGAACATTATTTTTATTGGAGTATGAAAACTTGCTAGATGAACACCAAACAAGAAATGTTGCCATTAATACAATGAGCTTTACATAGGTAGGCTAACTCCAGTTCTCAGTCTATAAAATCTTTGTCTGGCCTATTGAAAAAAAATTTTCCAGACCTGTAAACCTTTCCAAACACTGTTTTGGACAGTTATTGGATAAAAACATAAATATATATTTCATGCTTTTTGAGAAACACAGGTAGAGCAATTTAGAATGGCAGTGAAAGGCACAGCAACAAATTTCTTCGTGTGCCTCTGTGTGGCCATAAGAGATAACATTGTATTATCATAGTTCTTTCATCCTTTTTTTGAAAATGCAAAACTTAAAACCTTCAGAGAAAATAACATACATGCTGCCCCATTTCCTGAATTCATGTTGCTGCTGCACTTCACCTTTTGTAACAGAAATCAAGAACACAAAAAATAGTCTGCTACCACACAAGAAAAACAAGAAAAAGGTAAGAGAAGTTTAAAGTAAGAAGTTCTCTGCAAGCGTGTTTTTCCTAAAGTCTCAAGGCACCCTTCGCATCACCAGAGGGCACCATCACTCACACCCGGTGCACCGAGCATGGCCTCTTGCGCTCCCTATCCTGCCCAGCAAACAACTGTAGTGTAGCAAGTGGTCCATTTCCTCAAAATACTGTTAATAGTGTTGGCCACAAAGGTGTTTCTTCCCTTTGAACTGTTTTCCATTTGTACAAGTGTTTTCCTTCCGAAGACATATCATAGCTTTCCAAATTCTCACTTTCCTCCTTTGCTGTCCCCTAGAAAAGATTCTAGAAAACCAGGCAGTCTACAGTCTAGGGGAGCACATATACCTGACCATGAAGATCACAAGGTCTTAGATATTACAAGATATCTGCAGGCAGGGTTTCTGACCTACAATGTCCTTTGCCAAAAAATGAGACAATTCTGTGAGCCTGTAATTTTGAACCAGGCTGACCAGTAATTAATGTCTGACTAGATGAAGGTGACCTAGAACAAACTCACAACCATCTAGAGAGGCCTCGGCCACACTAATGCATTCCACTGCTCAGTTTAAATCCAGTTTGTGTTATCTGTTGTGTTAAGAGCAGGGACAGTTTATTTGCAACAAACAAGACAAACACAGAAAAAACCATCATCTCCTCTCCTAAGCTTCTCACTCTGTGCTTCCAGAGCAATTGTCTATACAGTAACATGTGCATGCAATCTTAAATGCAAGGAATGGATTTTAAAAGCAGTGTTACCAAACATTATTAGACTGTGTTTTAGTGGGGTTTTTTGGTCCTTTTTTTTTTTAATCCTATATCTATATTGCCGCTAAAGTAGACACACAGCTATCTTTAGCTTACTTCAGAGCAGGCTTTCTATGTGGTAACGTATTTTTATTGATGGAAACACAACAACGTACCCCACTGTGCTCTCAAGGAGCCTACCAAGTCATTAGTTACCCCAAAAGCAGCAGCTGCCATTTGAGATCTTGATGTTTTTAATAAGTGCTAGTTGCCTTAGGATTACTTGCTCTACCCAGTGCCAACGTACCCAGCACTCACAGCAAGCCTGTTTGCTTGCACTGTGGAGCAGCCCATGCTACAGTCTGGAAGCACAAAACTCAGAAGCGCAGAGCTCAAGGACATTCACTTGCACTCCTCCACACTAGTCTCACCTATACTGGAAATAAAAATCAGGGAATTCAGGCAGGGGTGGGAGTTTGAGAAAGAGAAGGAACCCAGACCACTTCTACACAGAAAGTTTAGAGAAGGGAAAAGAAATCATGTTCCAGATGCTGGCCCCTTTAAGTTTTTTTAAAGCTGGAGTAAGGCATTTATTTGTAAAGGTACCAAGTTACCACACATTAGGCCCTAGTGATAACATGGCTGCTGCCATAGAACATTGCTTATGGACAGATAAGGTGGAAGGACACACGTGCTCACCGTGCACACAGAGGTTTCATCCCCAGTCTTCACTCTGTTCCGAGCCAAAAGCTGCTCCAAAAGGTTGAGTCTGTGCAGCAGCCAGGAAAATGCCAGCAGCAGCTCCCGACTACCCGCCGAGCCGTCGGATGGGAGCCGATAGAGTTCTGGCCTGCCATAGCCATGGTACCACAATGCTGACTTTACAAACCTGATTTGGTGATCTGAAAACAAGAAAACAATTAGGAATAACACACTGCACTACTCAGTCCATTTACCCACTCCGTTCCAGAAACTGCTGCCTCCTGGGAGCAAGATTTTTAATCAAGCCTAAGATTAGTGGAGGACAGTGGAGACTACGGTCTTTATCAAAACTGATAAAGGGCAGGAGGTAAAGGGTAAAAGCCTTCCTTATTGTGCCCCATTCTCATCTACAGGAACTACTGCTAAGGAAAAAGAAGAAATTCAAAGTTTTCTTAAAAAAAAAGGAAATTCAAGGCCAGTAATGCCCTCTTGGAGATTAATAAAGGCAAAAAAAGGTAAATAGCCATCCCACTATAACAGGATTCCAATTCACCTATTCATTTTTTATGAGCCACCAAGCATGCTATGAATTAGTAAATGCTCTGAGTCACTTTACTGCTGAATGAAACTGGAATTTAGAGATAGGAGTTTCACAGCGTGCTGCAAATCTCTGAGCACCAGTGAGCAGGCAGAGATAACGCAGTACACCACAGTGCATACCAGACCACACGGACTATGTAATTCTCAGGAATGCTCTGACCCGTATTCCTTCACACCAGCAAATGTTACCTGACAGCTACAAGACAGGCACTACAGAACTGTAAAATCTAAGGAAACAGAGAAAATTACTATTAAAAAAGGTTGTGACCAGTAAGCCTCAACTCTGTACTAAATCAAAACTATAATAAAGAACATAATTAGGGGCCACAACGATAAACAATACATACTGGGGAAGAACCAACAGTTGCTGTAAGAGGAAGTCCTGCTCAAAAAGTTACTGAGTCTTCCAAAGGCAACAAGAAGCAAGTAATTAAGGAAGATTCAACAGGAGGACATGCAGGACATTTAGACTTCCCAGTGGGATTCAACTAGCACAAAAACTAAGCTGCTGTGGTGGAGGGAGAGGGAAGGCTCTTGAATCAATGACAAGTGCCTAGCAGACAAGAACCAGAGGGCAGGAACAAACGGTATTTTCACATGAGGGCTCTGTGCTAAACTGTTGCTGTTCAACCAACTCAAAATGACACACAGACAGTGTGACAGTGACAGAAAAATTGGTGTGATGATATTACTCAGTAGGTAAGGAATGCAGGCAGATCGTGAAGGATTGCAGAACCTAATGAGCCTAAGCTTTAAAGTGACAGATAAAACTCTCTTTAGAAAAAATGAAAAATGATGCACAGAAGGGAAAAAACCAATCCTAACTGTACTGAGACAGGAATGGTCTTGGAGTTGACCACCAGAGTCAGGAACACAATCTTAAATGATAAGATTTTTCACAACAAGATCACGCTTGCTTTTCATATGCATCCAAAAGCAAACTGAACTTGAGAAACCTAGAAAGGAAACTAAACAGAACACAGACAACAACATTTTACTGTTGGCTATATCCACTGTGACTCCACATCTCAAATGCACAGCACCATTTTATTTCTTCAGTCCCAGAAAGGCTACAGAAGGCTTGGAAAAAAATAAAAAGAAAGGACAAATACAATCACAGGTACAAAACAGCTTCATCATAAGAACTGACAACATAGGCCAAGAAGATGACTGAGAATACATATGACAAAACTCTTTAAAACCATGACTGCAGTGGAATGGGTAAACAAGGAATAATTTGTTTGCACAACATTCAATACAAGAACTGTGAGCCACCAAACAAGGTTAGCAAGCATCTGAGTCAAAACAAGTTAAAGAGATGTTCTTCACACACGGGGCATAGCTCTGCAATTTCCAGCCATGGGACACTATAGACACCGAGTTAGCAGGCTCAAGGAGGAACGGGATTTACAGAACAGGATTTTGTGGAAGGTTATGAAATACAGAGATATCCTCTCTGGTTTGGGAAGTCTGAGATGTAAATTACTGGAGGCTGAAAGAAGACCCCTCCCCAAAAGCATCCTTCTATATTTGCACCTTCCTTTCCCCGAGCATCCACTTTTGACAGCTGCCACAGCTGGATGAAGCCAGAGGAACCTTCAGTTTGATCCAGTTTAGGCATTCTTACAAAGTAAGGAAGAAAGCTGTTCCCCTTTTCCAGTGTAATGCTCCACAGAGCATCATAAAAAAGGTACACACTCACACACACAAAAATAATAGGAAGTACAAACCTTGCACAATCAGAGATTGTCACTGCTGTCCTTAATTAACATACCAGTTCCTCACATTACATACTCATTTGCCTTCTCCTTGCCACTTGTGATAAAAACATCCCTTAGCATTGACACATACCATAATCTTTCATTTTCTGGCATCAAGTGCTGAAGCTCAAAAACCACATAAATGATCAACTTCAAAACAAAAAAAAAAAAAACCCCAAGAAAAATATCCTGTTGCTCTCGAAAGGAATTTGTTCATTACAAGAGACTCTCATAGTGAAGAGTGGTTCATTGAACTTGATTTGCAAAATGCTAAAGGAGTCTTATCCACGGAAAGTAATACAAAGCCAAGACACAGGGAGGAGCTATAAGCTGACCTATGCTAGTAACCCCATAGAAGCAGTACCTTGCTACAGCTCTGCTGAGCCTGGAAGGAGCTGGCAGTCAAAGAGCCAGCAAGCCCTTTGCGCCTTGACAAACCAGACAAAGGTAGATTGTCTGGACTCTTTGACCAACTTTAGGATTTAGGGAAACAAGAGTGCAGATCCCTAAGGAGAGGCTACTTCCAGAGTGCTCCTCAGTCCAAACAGACAGCTGAAACTGTTCTAGAGATGACTACACATCTTCAGCAGTAGGAGCGGGAATACATGATTGGCCACGTGAAAGGTACAAATGAATTCTTGACAAAGACATTAATCATGACTGAAGAACAAAAAACAAGATCGGGGGATAATTAAACAGGTGTCATGATCATGCAGAGCTAATTTTTTGCAGGACTAGCGGTTTGCATAGCAGAGTTTCTGCAGAGACACACAACAGCTGGACAGCTGGTTTTAAACCTAGCTTGTTTCTGCATTACAGACACAAAAAGCAAAGTCAAACACCTAAATCACTCTGTCTGCTCATTTTGCAGAACCTGTGAATGTAAAAAGCAGCTTCCCTTCACACTAGGGTGGCAGAAATACCTCCGGTTTGCTAAAAATCTTGCTGTAGAAATGTACTCCAATCCCTCACGCACAGGGGGAGCACTCATATATTAGAGATTTTATTTTGGTCACTCTTGAACATTCTCACATGAGCTAGGTTTTCATGTTGCCCTTTCCTTTCCTTTGTGCATTTGCAAGGAAAGGAACTGCCGTAACAGGTAAAAGCAGAAATACTCCAAAAGGAAGGAAGATCAGCCTGTACTTTCCTTCTTTTTCAAAGCAAACAAGCATCACATACTGCCATCTGCAGTTCACAGAGCTCCCCCAAGAAATCACACATCAAAGAGAAGGAATTAAGTGCAAGCCAGGTGGTTTTCTTCCCTTGTTACCATTTCCCCTCTCTGATACACCACTCAGAACCAGATCCACCAAGGCAATTTGCCACCCGAATTTCTGTGTTGCTCTGGTCCTTTATCTCCCCCTATTTCATTCTCTCCCTCTGCAACGTACTCCTCTCACATGAGGGGGTATGACTGGTGAGAGTATCAGGCAGGAACTGCGGGTGAGTGGTCAAAGCATGGATCTGGGGCTCAAAGAGCCTTTCCATGATCTCAGAAAAGTCACTTAGTTTTCCTCATCTCTGCAGTGCTCTGTTTACAAGGAAATGGTGTTCTGATAAATCACAGTAGAGGCTATATAAGGATTCAAGACCAAGAGCGATTCTTCCAAAATGTGCAGCAGAGAGAGAAAAATCATCACTCAGCAGATAACAGCAGTCACTCACACACCACCTCTTTGGCACCATCTTCTTATGGCATTTCATTAAGATTAGGCAGTTTATAGAGAAAGATCCACAGTCCTTCCAACTAATCCCCTTCTGCATGCACATTATTTATAAAAACAAGTAAGACCAAATTGGGGATGAACCTCGGGGTTCAGCTCTCTTAAAACTATACTCAAGCTGTGCTCTTCCAAAATCTGAAGAACATTTTCTGTGACTTACAACATGATATTCAAATAAGGATTGTGCATTAGCCTGCCAGGCTAAGATGGAAAGGAACTAAATCATGTACAAGAACAGACACAGATACATTACTTCATGCACTCAGGCAAGAAACACCTGCATAGGTAGTAGTATTATGGGAAACTACTGCTGCAGAAGAACATTTTCTGCTTCATTTGTCAAACAAACAAAAATATATTGCAGCTCCAGAACTCTTTCCCATACTACAAAAAATGAATTACAACCCCAGAAAAGAAATATTTCCTCCAACTATCTAAATGCATATTGCACTGCTACCTGGTGTGGCTATTTGTTAGGTTGTTAACAAAGTCTATCAGCTCTCAGCCTCTGTGAAGAAGCAGCATGAAACCACCCATCATGACTTCATCAGGAAGGTTATGCCCAGAGTACCATTAGACAGCTTACTTTGACTCCTGCTCCCCTGCTGAGACACCCATTGTTCTGAAATGTTTAAGGGGCTGGAGCGTATTCACAGCTTCCCAAAGTTTACCATACGTGTGTTTTACTGCGTGAAGAAAAAAATTCTTCTGAATTGAGAAACCAAGAGAGCCATTTGAAGAATTTTATAGCCACTGACTGGCAGGCTTTAGTGGGGTTTCTGGTTTCTTTTTGCAAGAAAGCAATAGCTCCTACATTTTAAACAGCAAACTGTGTGGATTTTTTTTTTATATGTGATTTTTCAAATATTTTCTTTTCTGCTAGCTAGGCAATAAAATACATCAACCATTTGAAAACATGATATAGAAAGTTTTTCTAAACAATATCACATCACAACTGTAACAAGGGAATGACTAGTAGTTGTTCTATTCAAAACAAATTTTAATCTCCTCTAAAATTTACCTATATGACAAGATCAGATCAAAAACTGACTGATGAAATCTACTAATTTGAAACATAAATACACACTGGAGTGCAACTTCGAAAGTCACTTCATAAAAAGGACTTTTCCTTTGGAAAAACTTTTAGCCTATAAAAATGAAAGGCTGCAAGACCATTTGAGTGTGGCTTCTCTTTTCCAGAAAGCTGTTCCTATGCCCACGCACAGAGTAACTCTCATACTTCACAGCCTTCCTCTGGGATCTGTCAACTGCTGTGCTCCTTGTTTTAGCTAAGATAATTAAGAGGTTGTACAAAAACAGCAAAGAAAGGAATGTCTGATCCATGTACTAAAGCGCTAGACATGGATTAGAGGAAGCAGTTTCAATTCTTTGTTGTGCTACAGAATCCTGTGCAAACCTGATAAAGTTATTTAGCCCCTACGCCCAAGGCTTCCACTTCATTTCCATTAAATACATGAAAGACCACGAGCACTCCAGAGCAGGGACAGAGAAGAAAGGCAGTAAAATATTGATTGTGCTCGCAGCGGGCAACTCATTCACTTGGTCAAAGGTAACTATTGTAATTTGAAAAAGAGTACAGCTATCCGACCTGACTTCCAGCTTTAATCAAAAAATTGTGACTAAACAAGTTTCTTAAAAATCAGCTCAGTAGTTCTGAGTGGAACCACACATTTCTACCTTGCAATCTACCAGTAGAGGCTGGGTTTGCTCTCTCTAGAGCCAGCAACCTGCCACATGCACAGGGAAATCCTGTCTCCAAATGCTACAGGCAATTAGCACGGGAGCAGCCAAGATTCAAGGAGGCTGCACTTGTGCTGGACCACCTCCACAAAGCTGTAGGAGATAGCCAATAAATTGATTTACCATAAAAAGCAGACTGTGGACAAGTAGAAAAGCAAAAATAGCCAAATGAAAAACAGCAGTCCTGTGAGTAACACAGAACCATGCTGATTTCCTGCTGAGCTACCAGCAAAACTATGCCGGTTTTGCTCCACGCTCCTTGAGAGGTATCATCCACAGTGCTTAGCCTTTTTTAACTCCCTTTGCAGAGCCAACAGATTCCCAGCTCTTCAGAGGCTTAAACAATGTTGCTTAGGGCTTTTTTTTTGCTTTCAAGGGCAAAAGTGGATTTTAAGTGGTGTGAGGAGACCTCTATCCATCACAGACAATCCCATTCTCAAAACTTCCTCTGATGATGAAAGGGCTGTAGGTAGAAATCTTCCACAAAAGAAGTCTGGGGAGTGGTATCGTACTTGGAATACCATACATTTAAGAAATATTGCTCTGTCATTGTGAGAAGACAACCTGCGTTCAGCTTCTCTCTGGAGTAGTGGCCCTGTCCATACACAGAATACATAGGATCGTTGCAGAGATTTACCTGTAGGGAAATGTCCAAGGGAAGCAAGAGTGCCTAGCAGACACAAAAACATCCCAGTTTCCCGCACAAAGCAAGCCCAAGAGGAGGAAACCTGCCTGCATACCTGTGATGCAAGAGTAAGAGGCATAAACTAAGCTTTTCAAAATGGAGCATTTCTGACAGGGAGCAATGACACAAAGAAAAAGTGCTACAAAACCAGTCCCAGTAGTTCCCTGGGACAACCAGAAATTGCAAATTCAGTCACAGCGAGTTGGTTACCTATGGCATCACACTCGGTCCACTTGCCTCCATGGATTTGTTTCAGAAGAGCGTAGAGCAGCCTCCAGAAATCCAGGCTCTGTAAAAGAGAGGAGTGGGGGGAGATCAGCAGGCAAAAGATATGCGACACATTCAGCCTTAATTAGGCAATTAAACGCATACCTGAGCATCAGCTGTTACATGGAAGAGCACACCTGCATCCTGCCAACACTGTCAAATCAGGCAGGTTCATGTATCAGCTGTCTTATGAACACTACCTACAGCAAGGTGCACTCAAAGAGAGAAGGGCTGCTAACACTGGCTGTACAGCAAGACCCAGCACTTCTACCTCGAGGCACACGCACAAGGAGCACAGTATCAAAGCACCTGCTCTGATATAGCCACATATGGCACAACTTGCTCGTAGTCAAGCACTTGAAAACACTGAAAGGATCCGACCATGACAGTGTTAAAGACTCACAAACAAGAGGCAGCACACAGTGAGCTGAAACTGGAAATCATTTCCTGGCCACACAAGGACAGCAGGCTGACAAACTGCAAGTGATTCTTAGTCAGTCAACGCTCCTAAAATGCCTGGATTAGCTAACTGGGCAAACGGAGCGCCCTGCGTGCGGGCTGGAGGCCTCTACTAAGCCCTGAAGCAGGAAGACCCAAGCCGGTGCACAGGGAAGGAAAACCTCAGGTGACACTGGAAAAGGTGTTGCAGACCACGGTGAAATATGAGGCTTTAAGTTAAAACCGCCAGAAAAAAAAGCCCTTTCAAGAGCAGCGATTTTGCAGAGAAGCACACAACGCAGTGCCAGCCGGGGCCCACACAGAGATCTCCCCACCCGGGCCCCGGCCCCACACCGCTGTCCCTCCGAGAGGGGTGCAGGGGCGGGAGGGGGCGCTGGGCAACAGCGGGGGCCGCCGGCGAAGGGCATCCCGGGGCGGCCCACGCTCACCGCCTGCGGCCGGTCGAACCTGGCGCAGCGGAGGGTGTCGGGGGCCGGCCGGGCACGGGGCGGCAGAGCCCGGCACAGAGCCCCGACTGCGGCCGGCAGCTCCCGGCCCCGCTGCCGCTGCCGCTCCTGCCGCCGCATCCTGCGCCGCTTCCCGCCCTCCGCCGCCGCGCGGCAGGCGCATGCGCGGGACGCCCCCCCCGCCCCCGCCTTCCGCTCAGCCCGCCCGCTGCGGCGCCCCCCGGCGGCCGGGAGGGAGCACTGCAGCTCTGCCCCGCCCCGCCACGCGCCGCGTGGGGGCGCCACGCGTGGGCCGCGCCCCGCGGAGGGGGGCGGCCCCCGCGCCCTTCCCCCGGCCATCTCACGGCTCAAAACGTCCACCCCTGGCTTCTTGGCCAGTTAACCAGTTCATAACCCATTTAGCGTCCTGCCCATGGATTAGCACAACACTTTTCCCTGTTCTTTCCCTGCACCATCTGAGCACCATGAAACAGCACAGGAAACTCCTTCCAGCTACGGAATGGCCTCTCGCAGCCAAATGTGGCTGCTGCAATGAGGAGAGAAACGGTGTTGATCCGGCGAGACCTTCAGCGTGCTGGAAAGCATTTTCCTTATCCCTCGTCCAGCTCTAGCTCTGCAATCTCTATTCGCTTCTTTGTTCTCCTTCCTAACAGGTCTGGCATCTCCATACGGCTCCTTTGGTTCCCAATGGGCCATAAAGTCCTTTTTTCATTGCCCAGAGCCTTATCGGACCTGGATAATCCTCTGCTGTCTTTGGCATTTCTCTCAGCTTCCCGTACCTCACTGCTATCCGGCGCTGTCTGGTCCCGCCATGACACATCGCTTGTCTATTTCCCCGTCCCCGCTGCTGTCTCGGGGCTGGAGGACCTTCAGCTGGAGCTAATTTCCTGTGTTTTCCTGACCACTCCATAAACCCTGCTCAAGGCCACCCCTGTCCCCACACACATTCCTCTGTCTAGGCCTTTCCTTCCCGGAGGCAGCCGCCCGCTTTACTGCTGCCGAGACAAGGGCTCTCCAGCAGCACCCAGCGCATGGACTGGTGGGTGGTCCTGCCCATCACCCCCCTCTCTGGGCTCCTGTCCCCCAGCCAATGCACCAACTCTCCAGCAAGTATCATCACCCAGTGTGAGAGCAGCAGCTGGGATGCAAACCATCCCGGCACGCCAAGAAGCCCCCATTCCGCCTCTCCACCCCGCTGGCTGGTGCCCCGAAGCCGGGCTGGCCTCCCTTCCAGCCGGCTGGCCCTTGGTCCCCAGCCCTGCGGCTCCCTCGGCACGCAGGCCCCGTGGGCGTAGCTGACACAAGATGCCTGGCGCTGCCAAGGGTTGGCACCCAGCCACAGGCGAGTCGGACGCCACGCGGCAAATCCCAGCCTCTCCGGCACAGCAACGGTGCAGTGGGTGCTCGGTCCTGGCACGCAAGGCCCCACTTATCTACTCAGCCGGCTGCCTGGGCGGTTTTCCCAGGATGGGTGAAGCCGATGGGAAGGCGATGGTTTTCTGCTGCAGAGATGGACTTTGTGCTGTGGACAGACAAAGGAGGTGACGGTGCGATGGCTCCCAGCGTGCTGTCTCAGCAGGGATGGTGATGCCACCCCACTGGCGGCAGAGCCCCTGCCCCGCTGCATCCAGGCCACCTTCACCTCCCCTGTCCGAGCCCTGATCCCACAGGGATTGTCAGATGTAAACATGCAATGACTGGCTGATGTCAGCACACCACTCTGATGTCACCGTGTGCACGTGCGAGGTCACGGGAGATGGGTGAAAGCCTCTGTACAGCAACAGGAAGCAGGATGGAGTCAGTTCATCAGCTCAACCTGCCCAACTAATCCTCTGGGCCCCCCACTCTGCCCCAGCACCGAGGCAGTTTTAGGAGGAACCAAGCTGTGGGTTGCCCCAGCAGCCAGCATAGAAGTTGGACCACAACGTGAAGAGAAGGTCCAGGTGGGTACTGAGAGGCCAGGGATGCACCTTCTGGGAAGAGGTCACTGGGCTTCACCCTCTCTCAGTTCCCAGGCCCCATGTGATGCCGTACAGCCACGCAGCCAGCCGTTTTCGACGCGATATGTCAGCTGGGGTCATCACGAGTTGCCCAGAAAGGTGGTGGCTGCCCCATCCCTGGAAACATTCAAGGCCAGGTTGGATGGCTGAGCAACCCGATCTGGTTGGAGATGTCCCTGCTCTTTGCAGGGGGGTTGGACTGGGTGGCCTTGAAGGGTCCCTTCCAACCCAAATCATTCTGTGATTCTATGATTTCCGCCCGGAGGTGACTCAGCCGGGGCTGAGGGCGCCTGTTTGCACCCGTGCCATGGCAACCCGCAGCCGCAGCCGGCCCCACTGTTTGTGGCGGTTGCCAGAGATGACGGACGCGTCCCGTTGCCTCATGCAGATTGTATGTGATAATGGCGATCTCTGCTCGCTCCGGTGGCAGCACGGCTTCCTGATGTCACCTCGGCCCAGCCCTGCCAAGGGGAAGGTGTGAGCACTCCTCCTAGGAAAACAACCCCTTTGGTCTTTTATTTTTATTACATTTTTTAATGCCTTTGTCCCCGTGAAGGCGCAGGCAGGAGCCAGCCTGTCTCCCGGCCAGGCTCCTGGGCCATGCATTGGTGCTTCCCACGCTCCGCTGCCAGCTCAGGGCAGCCAGAGCTCCTTGTCCCTCTCCTCTCCTCTCTCCTCCCCGCAGCATCGGTGGCGGCTGAGCAGACACCGGAGCAGAGCGCAGCTGCGTAGCGTTTCACACCCTGAGCAGATCAGGCAGCTGAGCAGCCCTTCCTGGCTGGGGAGAGGATGGCACCTTCCAGACCGGCCACCCTGGGATCTCTGCCATGGTAGTCCATCCGTCAGCACACTTGGAGCACCAATGCCGGTCGCAAATAGGCATCTCCTTGCCAGAGAGCAAGGAGCACCTGGCACCGTCCTCACTGGTGGGGGCAAAGGGCACTGGTGTCACTGGGATGGCCGGCACATGTTTAGCACACTGAGTCGCATCATGTAACAGTTACAGGTCACCGGGTCCCCGAGAGGGACTGTAAGGGCTACACAAATATTCTCGTGCAGGTTTTCCTGGACACAGTGAATTAGTCTGCGCGTGGGCTGTAAGTGCCAAAATTCAAAGTCGGCTCCCAGCAGTTGGGTGCTCACTGTAGTGTTGGTGTTTCAGGCCCTTTTCAGGGTCTGCACTTTCAGTATGATAAGTGAATTGGAAAGGATTAGGAAAAAAAAAAGATCAGAGATGTCGCAATTCTCTGCTCTGAGGAGTTTCACCCTTTCCTTTTTACTTAAATCGCCAAGTTGACATTCCTCTGTAGGGAGGGAAACTCCCTCTGCCCTGTTCCTCCCTGAGCCTTTAACCCAAGACTCACCAGAGAAAGACGGAGGCTTTGGTGTGAAGCTCTTACACTCTTCCCCTTGGGAAACTCTCCCTGCTTCCTTGAAAATAACACAAGAGGCATGAAAATAATGAGGTTTTACCCCCTCTTTGCCGCCTCTGCAAAGCTGTTTCCGTTGCTGGGATGGGGTTTGTCTAACCCGCTGCTTTGCAGAGCTGGGCCGGGAAGTCCCGGCATGCCGCGTGATCTTGCAGAGCTCCTGCTACCTGACATCAGCTGCACGGTCCCTCTTGCCATTGCCCGGATAAGAAGGCAGATTTCTGAGGTGCTGGGAGATGGGCAGACACTTTCTCAGCTGCTGTCCCACAAGATATCAGAGTTTTTTGAACTTAACAGAAATCAGCCTTAAAAATACCCGAAGTGGTGGTGAGCTGGGTACCACCCTGGCTTCGTCCCCACGAGCCCTGCGCAGCAAAGAGCTGCAGCCCCCTTGCGCCGATGTGAGCTGCAGCCCGCTCCCGCGGCCCCACTGGCGGGACACAGCGCTGTCCCCAGCCTGCTCTTTTGGCTAAGGACAGCCCTGGGGAGCGATGCTGAGGGCAGCACCCTGCTGTAAGGCTTCCACCTTAAGCCATCCCCCTTGCCAGCTGTGGGCTCAGGGACACATCTGTCCCCTGCTTCGGATTAAGGTCTGTCCCATCTGTGCTGGGAGGACGACGCAGGGCCAGGCAACCCACGCCAGCCCCTCCTGCCTGCGCTCTGCCTTCACTGGGGGCTGAAGCCTGTTACAGATCAGCTAAAGGACCCCCCCAGCCCCCTTTCTGCCCTCCTCTCCTTTTTTCTTCTGTACAGAAAGCCACAGAGCCGGGGTGGGGAACAGCAGCAGTTTAGTTTCTGAACTGGTCCTGTTTCCTGTCCTTTGCCAAAACCTCTTCTGCTTCCCTACCCAGGGTGTTGGGGCTCGCCCACACCCAACTGTCAGAGGAAGGAGTGATGTTGTTTGGTTTTTTTTTGTCACAGTGATGAAGTGTTTATAGCAACCATCGCTCCACAATCCACAAACTTCACTGATCTCAGCCCAAGCTTCTGAAGTAACGGTGGAGGAAGCACAGCCTCTTCCTCTGGGGTTAGCAACGGTGGTGCTTCAGGTCACTGAAGCAGGGGAACCTTCATGCTGGGCATCACCTTTTGTCCCAGACAGGCACCGCAGGGCTGGGGCCATGCCCTGACCCCGCCTGCTATGGCAGCGATATCCCCGTGGCTGCTGGCTGGTGACCGACTCCTCTGTTGCAGGAGCAGTGCAGCCAGGGCGTCATCTGGGAGGGACCATCCCTGCCTGTCCCCAGCTCGCACCGGGGCTCAGAGCTGCGAGCATTGCAGACGAGCTGTGCTGGAAGCCACGCTGCTGCCTGTCTGCACGGCTCACGCTCCAGGCCACAGAGATTTACTGCTCAATGGAGAAAAGATGGTGTCTGCTGACAGCCCACCTCCCCGGCATGCCGGCCATTGCCGAGCCTCGCTGCACATCAGAGGAAAGCGCCTGGCTCGGGCGTGGATTTCCTATCCAAATGCGATACAGCTGTTTCTGCTTCCTCTCCAAAGACTGAAGCGAGTTTTACAAAAATCAATTTATCATGTGTTTTCTTTGACTCAAGGCTCCTTGTGGATGTGACCCGCTCCTGAACTGCCCAGCCTCACAGCATCAAGGCTGGAGCAGGCGGAGAGCATGACCTGTACAAGGACAGGGCTTGGAGGGGAGTATCCTGAGGCCTTTGCTTGAGGGATCCCCAGTTTTTAACCCCCCCCTTCCACACAGTGTGGAGCGAGGCAGCTGCAGGATAGGCTTTAGCTTCTTTGCAGGTTTCCTGAGATCAGGCTGCTTGTGACATTGAAGATTTTGACATTTGGGCAGGTATCTCTGACCCCTGAGGGTTTTGGCCAAGTCCCAGGAAGGCTGGCGTGGTGGTAAGATGCAGAGCAGTCTCTAAGGAAATGCATGCATAAACCATAGACAAAAATATCCCGGCATGTTGTGAAGTGTCTCTGAATATGTAAATGGGGTGGTTCAGGTTAGCGAAAGACACGGTTAAGAAATGATTTTAGAAACGTCCCTCAAGCCGTTTACATCTGTCAGTACTTTTTTGTCCAGCGGGGCAAAGAGGTTGAAACAGAAAGAGCAAAGCGCTTGCGAGCCAGCTCCTGCTTTGCAATACCACGCCTTCGCTTTCCCTACCCAGGCAGGCTGGCTCTGCCTCGCCGGTAACCTCTGCCTTTTCGTCTGGCTGCTGGGAGCAAAAGCAGCCAACACCAGGTTAGCCTGATGTGACAAGAGACATCCCTGTGCCAGCTGAGGGCTGCAAAGTGCCATCTCGGATCCAGGAGCAAAGAGCTGGGGGCTGCCACCACGCTCCAGTTCTGCAAATGTCATGACACAGACCCACTGAGCCCAGGGAGACCCCAACCCTGTCAAGCACCAGCACGACACCCACCACCACCCACTTCCCTTGGGGTGCAGTCAGCCCCGGTGCCCAGGCTGGGCGGTGGGCAGTTGAGGGCAGGACCCCTCGCACACCAGGAGCACACGGAGCCATCGCAGGCTGTGGGGCTCGATCTGGAGGCCACGTGAGGTCCTTAAGCAAGCAGCAACGGCCTTGCAAGCGAGTCCCACGGGACCCCTGTTACAGAAAGCACAGCTGCTATGTGGGAGAAGCATCTTTCGGTCTGGGTTTATTAAAGACTGAGAATACAACTGTGGGCCCAGCCGGGAGAGCTGGGTGCCAGAAGCAGGGCTGGGTTTTGGCTGGACGGGTGCGGTCTCCTCTCCAGGCGGCCTTCAGCAATAGTGGCCAAATTTCCTCTCCGGCAGTGCGTCCCAACGCCCCTGCTCCGGCAGCGCTCCATCTGGAGCGAAGCCCCCTCTCCGCACCAGCCCCAGCCTTGGTTACTTATTGCTTTTAACGTGCTAGTCTAGTACAGAGTGGATTAAAAAATAAAAATGCATGTCTGTCACGGTGGGTTTGTGCTGTCTTCGGGCTGTGCTGGGAACCCTGGCCGTCAGACCTGGATAGGGATGGAAGAGAGGGGAGGATGAAGTCAGGCTGGGAGCGGAGACATCCCAGGGACGGCGGTGCTCTGGGACAGACCCTGTCTTTGCCCACAGGCCACAAAGCAAAAGCCTTTGGCATCGGCTGCTGGAGCTAAGCAGATGCTGATGTTCACTTGAGACTGATGGAGAGGAGGAGCCGGCTGCTCCCAAGCAGCGTCAGGAAGGCTGGGAGTCACAGCCAACCCAGAGAGATGCCACGGCACGCTTGCCCGGGGAGGGGACAGCCCCAGCCAGAAGGGGAGCTAACACCAACCTGAGGTTTACTTGAATGTGTGGCTCTCGGCTCCTCCCCGGCCAAACCCTGGAAGAGAGACAGAGCGGGGTCAGTGTCGTAGTGGGATGGCGGGCACACCAATGGATGCAAGAGACAGGAGCTGGCGAGCTCCCTTCCCCTCCCTCCCACAGCCCCAGCCCCAGTGACCCTACCTTTGGGCCCAAACAAGGCAGCGTAGCAGGGGTGGTTGCAGTACGGCTTGCCATCGTGCTGCGGAGAGAGGGAAAGCGCATCAGCTCTGGCCATCCTTCAGCTCCATCTCTGCCCATCCCACCTAGGGACAGGGACCTCCTGGGCAGCAAACCTCACCTCTGCATGGCCTCCAGACGTCAGGGTCTTGTTACACTTCTCGCATCTCAAGCAGGGTCGGTGCCAGTCCTTCCCCAGAGAAGTCACCTTCTCGGCTGCCACAGAAAGGAGAGGGGTTAGTTGAGGCACCGAACAGGTGCAACAAGTCAGTTTTGGCAGGTCGGCCTCCCTGTCATCAACCCTAGGGAGGACATTTTGGGGCATTTTCTCAAGTCTGTTTGTCCTGGACAGAGGGCACTGTGTTTCAAACCCAAGTGCTTGCCGTGCACGTACATCCCCGTGGGCATCCAGGCGCGCGGCTCCGCAATAGCAGGGCCACGCCCAAGGTGAACATCGCTGCGCCCAGACAGATGGACTTCTACCTGTCTTCCAAAGATTCAGGCACCTCCCGTCTTCCAACATCAGCCTGCAAGGGGATTAATTTCTCCCCAGCCAGCTGGAGCCCAAGTGATCACTAGATTTGGCAGGGGCAAAGTGGGGGGTTTGCTGGTGAGGACCGGGGAGGCAAAGCCATTGCCACACCCCGCCAACACAAACCAGTCCCCTCCAGCCACCAGCGCTCTGGCTGCAGCTCCAATGCTGCACAAGTCCAGATATGCCCACCCCTGCTCCATGCGTAAGCCACGGTGGGCATATCTGGACTCTAAAGAAGAGGTGCTTTAGGCTGCAGAATGCCCACCACAGCTTACACAAGCAGCAAGCCGGCGGCTGCAGGGGTGGGAGCGGGGGCAGCACCCAAATGTCATCTCCCGGTGGAACAAAGGCCACAGTGTTCTCCTTCCAGGCAGCCCCAGGAGCCGGAGCCTGGCCCGCGGCAGAGCTCTCCCATCACAGAGTTTGTGGAAGGAGCTCACCCTCCTTGCCTCTCGCACAAGCATTTACACCAGCACTTGGGCAGGAGCTCTGCCGAGGCTCGCTGCAGCGGGTTTGCCCCGACTCTTGGCCACACCGGCGAGATTCCCTTGGAAAGTCAGTGGTGGCCCTGCAAACTCCCTCCCCAGAGCTGTTGGCATCATCTCCTCCTCAACCCTGCTCTCAACAGACGTGATTTGGCCAAAAAGCAGCCTGTGGCACGGCCGAGCAGGGCTTGTTCTGCTTCCTCTGCCAGCACTCCTCATCTCCAGGAACGGAAATCAGGCAGCGAGCTCGGTCCTCCAGCAGCTTTTGAACACTCCTCAGCCTCCACATCAACAGAGGCGGTTTCATAAGAGCAGCCTGATAAGCACAGGGCCAAACCCCTCCTTGGTCAAACGGCCCCGTCCTGGAGCCTCCGCAACCGCGCCCGCAGGCACAGTATACCCAGTTCACCCCGACTGGGATTGGAGCGGATCCGCAGGGACGCAGCAGAGGCAGACACTGATGCCAGCACCCTGGTACCTCCTGGTTCCCAGCCACCTGGGTAAATGAGGTGCCCCAGGACCCTCAGTTGCCATGAACCCCACCTCGACGTCTGGCTGCATGCTTGTTCAAGTTTAGGCAGAGATGCCCCCCACCCCGACTGTGGCAGCCGCGTCCCCAGGAGCCCTCCAGGCAGCCCCCGCACACCTCCCTGGGGTGGGCATCGCCAACGGGCACAGCTGTTTGGCAGGGAGGGCAGCCCCTCCAGTTGAGCCTCCAATTTCTTTGGCAGAGCGGAAGCAGAAGCTGGGGCACGCACATACAAGCAGAGCAGAAATGAGGTGGGGAGAGCAGAAGTCGGTAACGGCACTTGGAGTCCCAGATCCCTCATCTCTAGTAAATTAAAAAGCGGGGAGCGCGTATGAGCTGCTCCCAGTTCAGCTGAACCAGGGAAGCGGGGAGGTCTGGCAGATGGATCCTGCCTGTTCCAGCGGCTGCTGCTAGCGGGGTGAGAGGCTCAAACCCCCCAAATATCCTTGGGCAGGACAGCAGGGCCACGGCACAGAAGGGGCAGGAACCCGTAGCTTCGGCCGCTGGGCCCAGAGGAGGACAATCTGCCCAAAGCCCAGCGACAGAGCAGCCCAACAACGCTTGTGGCTAACCTGCAACAGCGGCTTCAAAATAACACCCCAGGGCTGTCACCTCGCTGCGTTAAACCACGCAGGACAATGCGTGGGCAATCACTGACCCGGGAATGTACCCGAAGGCAGGGTTTGCCCTTGGGAAGGTGCTTGCTTGCCTGCCTGGGCTTTCAGAGCAGCCTTTGGGCTCCAAACTGAGGAGCTTTCAGGGCATTTAGAGCAGTCACCCACCCACAGAACCCACAGCGCAGGGGTGCACAGCCTTGAGGCACCTCAAAAATTACTGGGGCGTAAAATATTGGGACACCCGGGATGCGTGGCACTGGGGTGCGCAGGGACCCGAAGCCTGGTGGGGGTGCGGTTTCGGGGCACCCCGGTTTCAGGAGCCCCGCAGCCCTGCGGTCCCCGTGGGGTGGGAGCGGGCAGCCCTTACCGAAGTAGACCTCCTTCTGGCAGCGGGGGCACTTGGGCATGCTGCTGGCTCGCCTCGGCTCGCCTCGGCTCTGGGATGCTCAACGCCGGCCCCGCCGGAGTCAACTGCCCGCCCCGCCCCGCCCCGCCCAGATGTGCGGGCCCGCCCAGATGTGCGGCCCCGCCTGCAGCTGGAGGCACCCGCCCGGGGCAGGGCCCGGCAAGGGCTCCCAGGCGGTGCCCTGCACCCCCGCATCCCTCGCAGCCCCTGCACCCTACAATCCATCTCCCTATATCCCCTGCATCGTGCACCCACCGCACCCCACACCCCTTTCACCCCTGCGCCCCCTGCACCCCACACCTCTTGCACCCCTGCACCCTACATCCCTTTCACCCCTCGTACCCCTGTGCCCCCTGCACCCCACACCCCTTTCACCCCCGTGCCCTTTGCATCCCACGCCCCTACACCCTTTGCACCCCCTGCACCCCTTGCGCCCTGGCTCCCTGCCCGCCCTTGCGCTTTGTGGGTGCTCAGAGGTGTGACTGACACCTGTCAATTAACCACACTACCAGGTAAAACATTCACTGGGCGCTCACCCCCTCTGAGCACAGAGCTGTTTCTCCCAAGGGAGCATGAAAGTCGGGCAATGTCTCCCACCGGTGGGGAGGTTTGGGGTACAAGAGGGAGCTGTAGGGCTGTAACCTCCCTCTTACAGGACCTCAGGAATGGCGTGGGTGCGGGACACAGCTCCCCTCACCGCAGAGAGCCGGCCCGTCGGCATCACTGGTGCCATTTGATTAGAGGCAGGGACTTGCTGTTCCTTTGTGCTTGGCTGTGAAGGAAATGAAAAGCTTTTCCAAAGGTCTGGTTTGTCTGAAACAATCCTTCCCCAGGGCACACGTCTGTGATGCAAAGGTCATGGAGGGCTTGTGAAACCCAGCGCCAGGACGCCTACTGTCCGCCTCCCGAAACGCAGGCAACCCCTCGCCCTCCCGCCAGCACCAAACAGGGCCCCGTTGACCACGGGCACCGTTATTTCAGCCACGCCATGCCTCTCTGTGCTGAGCTGCACACAGTGAGTGCCTGGCTATGTCACCCGGGCTGGGACCACCGTGTGGGGTGCAGCTGGCACCCTGCAGAAATACAGGGGACAGGGCATGTCCTCTTCTCTCGCCGGTGGCCCTGCTTGCCCTCCCACATGGTGCCAGGCTGCTTGGAGGCCGCTGCCCGGCTAGGACGGCCGTTTTCAGCTGTGCTCCCTTTTAAGGCAGGTTTTGTGCCAGCAGGCAGCCGAAAGCCAGCCTCTCACAGGTCTCCTCCGGCTGGCCCAGCTCTGCGGCCGGTCCCCACGGACCCCTCAGCCCACGGCAGGAATGCTCCAATCCCGGCCAAGGCAGCCCGTGGCCCCCGCATGGCACCATACACCGATGAGCCTGGCTGCCCCCTTCCCTGGGTTCCCCCCTTGGCCCAGAAAGCTCCGAGGAGCAGCAGGAGAGGGAAAGGGGCGATGTCTTCAGCAAAGCCAGGTCCCAGCCTGAACATCACTTCAAAGCAAGGTTCCCACCCTGCCAGGGCAACGACCCAGCCAATGGTGGCAGTGAACAGCCTCCTCAGCAAACCATGGCCTTATCTTATCTGGAGACCTTGCTCCAGCTCACTGAACCAGGAGAGCGGAGCACACCTCGGCTCTCCACGCCCTCTGATAGGAATCTCTGGGTGAGGCTCCATCCCGCAGCATCAGGCGCCAGCGCTCCCCGACGGCATAGGATAAACCTGGGCCGTCCCATTTGTTTGTTTGGGTGGCGTTGTTATGGCCAAAGTCCCCTCCCCAAGTGCCAGTACCAGCTCCCTGGGTCCATCTGCTGCATTTTTTGGGCAAGGTCCTTGCAAGCGCCCACGTGTTTTCCCGAGCTATTGGGGCAGGGTTGCAAGGCAAGAGACCTCTGGAGCTGCGGGCACATGCTGCCTGCCCAAATATCCCCCTCCAGCAGCGTGTCTCCTGGTGATTACCGGTGTAACGACTGGAAAAGTCATTGGCATTTCAGCAGGCAGGGCGGGTAACATAAGCTGATTTGGGTTTGTTTTGCTAACACAGCAAGAAAAAACGGTTATTTCCGCGTAGCAAACCAGCCCATCTGCCAGGGCGGCAGCTCCCGGCTCCCCTCCTGCCCCCTCTCGCTGGAGCAGGGGCTCCCACGCTTCACACGTCACAGCCCCCACCCAGCACATTTGCAGAGTGGGGAGATGCGCCCCTGTCCGGCATTTTCCCCAGCACACACGCAACTGCGAGTCCTGCGAAATCTCCCTCCCCTGGCCGTATTTCAGCCCGCACTCGTGCAAGTCAAGGGCCCGCTCTAGCCAAGACGATTTGTTCTAAAATATGCCCTGCCCAGCCCAGCATGGGACACGAATTTGAGAGGAAAATTATAGGGTGGCTTAAAAAAAAGCTCAGCAGAGGCCGGGGGGAGCTGCCAGACGCACAACCCCGTGGAAAAGCCCACGAGATGCTGGCACCGCGCCGCTGTAAAGTGGCACGGGATACCCCACGGCGGGGGGCTGGCGCACCCCCCTCTGCCTCACCCGCTCGCCTTCCATCACCTCCGGATTTGCGCATGGCTAATCCCATTACCGGCCAGCCGGGAAAACAATAGCACGAAGGCAGCTGTCAGGGCAAATTACACGCTAAGGAAAAACTCTGGGGTACGTCTTCAGGAAGCTGACGCGGGGCTGACGGCTGGGAGTAACTGGGAACAGGACAGTGGCGGGAAAAGGCAGTGCGGGACTTTGGCTCTGGTCAATGTTAGAGCGCGCGAGCAATACCAAACGCGGCTCGCTGGGGATGGGGTGAGCCCTGCTGCTGGGAAAGCGCGGGGCTGCCGGCGCAGGGCCGTGCCGGGGATGCATCTGGGATTTCCATCCGTGGGGCAGAAGGGCGCGGTGGCCCTTGCCCACTTCTCCAACCCCTCCGAGTCCAGCTACATGGAAAAATCTCCTCCCGTTTCATCCAGGCACCGTTCCCCCAGCCTCCCTGCGTATGCTCCAGCCAAAGTCTCCGCTACCGTCTGCTCTTTTCAGCAAGCTTTCCGTTAGCGGCAGCCCAAGAAAACCTCCTGGCTCAATCCCGCCGGGGGTGGGTTTGGTGCATTTTCCTGGCCTGGCCCCAGCCGTTTCTGTTGTGGCTGTCATATCCAGCCAGGAGCGTCGAGGAAGTGATGCCCGCTGCTTTGGGAAGCTGCCCAGCACCCGTGAGGCATCGCCTCTGCCTGCCGGGATAGGGGGCTGGTCGGGAGCATGGGGGCTGCTCGCAGGGGACCAGTACCAGGACCCATCTCCTCAGCCCTGCCCTGGTGTGGAGCCGCTCGCCCTGTTTGCCCTGGGCTGGCACCGGGCTGTCAACGCCACACCTTTTATTCCTGGTTAAAAATTCACTGGAGGCCAGGCAAAGGGTTAGGGGTGCGGAGGTGTTTGCTCTCGCACTCTCACTCGTTGGCACGCTCACTCCACGGCGGCGGCAGGGCAGGGAGGGGAGAGGGGTGTAACTGTTCCGCTCTGCCTCACCCAAGCAAGACGGAGGGTCAGGACAGAATGAGAGAGAGGAGAAGCTGCAGGCTTGCGCACCCGTTAGCAGCATGCACACCTCTGTCCCGCCAGCACAGGTATTCCTCCCCCAGCAAGCAGCCCCCGGCCACTGCAGAAGCCCCCCGAGAAACCCACCTGGAAACCCACTGGTGATATAAAGGCTGCTGCAAAGCCCAGCCTACATCCAGGGTGGAAATTCCCTCACGGATCCCCTCAAAAAGCCAGGGAGCCACTGAGGGATGGAGCCAACGCCTTCCTCACCAGGGCAGCGGCCAGAGCCCGCACCAGCAGCTCTCCCTGCACGGCGCTGGGAGTGGGGACTTACCACCCAAATCCTCCTCTGCTTGGTTTCAAGCCGCAGTTCCTCCTCCTGCACCCCTGCCCGCTCTCCTACACCCTCTCCAGTATTTACACCCAGTGCTTTAATGCTTTAACCTCCCGCTGGGGCCGAGCCGAAGCGTGGCCAAGCTGGGGAGGTCCACACCGCCGACTTCAGGGAGTATCGCAGCCAGTTCTGGGTCCCTGTGGAAGCAAGCTGTGCTTAACCAGGTCGCTTTTCATCGCACCCATCACCCGGGTTTCCTCAAAACAGGTTTACCACCCGTGCATCCATCGCGGCAGCCAGTGAGAGTCCTGCCCCGTGCCCGGTGAGGAGCTGCAAGGCACAGCTCCCTGCTGCGCTCCCAGCTTTCCTGGGAGCCAGCACGGGTAATTGCCCAGAACAAGTCCATGGGGCTTGGGGATTTCCAAGCAAAGCTGCATCCACTCTGTTCTCTGTTTTCCTTCGGACCCTGGAGAGCATGTCTGTAATCACCCGAGCCCTCCAACTATTTTATCCCACTAGCAAGTCTGAGCTGAAAAAAAGTATAAAATACTTGACATTCCCCAAGGGTAAGGATGTTTTCCAAGCTCACATAGGTCTCCCAAAAATAAATGCAAAAATGCACCAAGAATTAGAGGCCAGAGCTGCCTTCTCTGCACAAGCCAAGTGCCATTCCACTGCATCGCTGCCCACGGTGCCTAGTCCCCACGCCAACCCAATGGTGCCAGGACAGCCCCGACCCTTCAGCACACACACAGATAACCCCATGTGGGATCCCAAGCTTTGCTACTTCCTTCAGCTTCCTGCTCTCACCACCCACCCTGGGGGTACCTGCTGCCATGAGGGATGCTCAGCACCCCCCATTGCATCAGGGTGGGGGGACAGTGAAGAGATGTCACCCACCTGGAGCCTGAGCAGCCAGATTGTCACCTTTGGGGCAGCAGAAAGCTGTGATGGACGCAGGCTTCCTGGCTCCCCTTAGGCCGTACAGCTGAATTTTGTCTATTTTTAATTTCATTGCTTTCTCCCAGTAAGTTTCTCATGGGGAAAAGAAAATGTAAGCAAAAAAAGAAAGGAAGGAAAAGAAAACAAGAAAAAAAAAGCTAGCCCCAAACCAAAATAAAATCCTGCGTTTCTCCCAGGATGCTGTATCTGCCCTGCCCCGTATCCCTTCACACGCAGAACTAACCCAGGTACCAGCCGTCGGGGCACCCCCTCCCATCCCTGCCACCCCCAGTCTGCCTTCCTCCCTCTCTCAAGCCCGCTGGCTTAACTGGCCCCAGCAGCCCTGCATCGGCTCCTTCCCAGCCCACCTTGGCCACGCTCTGCGTCGCTGGTGAGGCCCTGATTGCACCCAGCTTCCCTCCTGCAACAAGAGGAAAATCAGCCTGTGCAGTCCCTGGGGAAACCTCCCTGTGGCAGGGCCATTGCCACAGGTAGCAAAAAGGCTGGAGTATTAAGCTCGTTAATTAATTATGATAAAAAAAACCTGTTGCAATGAGAGCTGGATTCATGCCAAGGGCTTCACCGGCAGCCACGCCAGGTCCCAGGCGGGCAGTGGGGACCCAGCCCCGCTGCTGCTACATGGGGCAAATTGGGCCAGGTCTGGCTACGAGGGCTGGGCTCTCTGCCGCGGGTCGGGGAAGGAGCTGGCATTGTGACACCGCTCTGATTTATGCGGCAGCCTTGGCTCCTAAAGCATCAGAGGGGTCAAGTCTCTATAGAAACCCCACCAAAACACGAAAAAACACAGCCTGTTCCCCAGCCCAGGCACCCTGCTGCCGAGCCCTCTGTGCCTGAGAAAAGGCTGCATGCTGCTGGCATCGCCGCCGGGAGAGGGAAAACCAGCGGATCCCCAGGGGTTGGTGGTCCAGGCCCCTACACCACATTCCTGCTCTGCTGCTGGGCAGGATCCCATCCCATCTCACCCCATCCCATCCCATCCCACAGCCTCCCGCAAAGCCATCCCACTCACAGCCCGGGGAGCAGCCGTGGCTCTGACCTGGGCATGTCGGGCTCGGGTCAGGCTAAAGCCACTCTGTCTTGGCTCAGGAGGAGCCAGCTGGGACAGGACTGTGGCGACAGGGTCCCCGGGCTGTCCCAGGAGCAGAGGGATGCTGTGCGGCATGCGCGGCTTCCCCCCATCTCCACCCGGAGCTGAGCAGAACAACGCATCTCTCAAAACCTTTATTGTCAGCAAATAACAAAAGTCAGCCCCGCAGCAGCGCAGGGACCCCAGAGAAAGGGGGGTGCTGGCACCCCAGGGCTCACTGCCCCGCAGGGGCCCCCCGCACCAGCCCCCTCCCTGGCCTCCTGGGCTGCAGCGGGGTGGGGGGGACAAGGGGTGAGAGTGGGGGGCAAGTGTCATTCTCCAAAGCGAAGGGGCACATTTACAACTGCTTATAAATAAACGACAAGAAGAAACCTCCGGCTCTGGGAAGCGGGCAGGCGTCCCGCCGCTGAGCCCCCAGCTCGATGCGCTCTGCCCTCCGAGGGCGGGGAGCAGCCCACAGGGTGAGAGGGAGGGCAGAGCGCGTTGGGAAGGACCAGAGACGCCTTCTACCTTTGCCTTTAAACACTGAAGCTCATATTAGAGACTATGATATACAACCCGGGGGGACAGGGACATCCCGTCCAGAGTAGAGACAGCGAAGAGAGCACAGCTCCATGGGCAGCCTGGCAAGGGTCTGCTCCAGCTCCAGTTGTGAGCGGGAGATTAGTATGGGGGGGACCTGGAGCGGGGCTGGTGGGCAGGGGGGACGCCGTCTAGGGCTGGTTCTTCGCCTCGGGGTCTTTGTCATAGATGTAGCTTCCCACAGCTCCGGTGTTGACGCCTGGATGGGAGGAGATGCGGGAGGGTGAGGACCTTGGCGGGAAAGCAGCATGCACCAGGAAGATGTCCCAGCCCCGTGCGCCCCTCAGCACTCACCCTTTGGCCCGAAGAGGATCCCATAGCAGGGCTTGTGGCAGTACGGCTGTCCGTCATGCTGCGGGGGCAGAGAGGGAAGCACGTCACCCAGGGCGGGGGGACGGGGAAAGGCCAGGCCTCAGGACATGTCCCCCCCAGGCCAGACACCTCTCCTGCTCTGCTCATCCCCCCCGTACCCCCAGTGCTCCCCTGGGCTTTTGGAGGTGCTCTTGCCAGCCCTGCTCTCTTGCACCCAACCAGCACGGTAAGGCACAGAGCTCAACATGGCTCAGCCACAGGATGCCCTGCTGGCATCCCCCCGTGTCAGCTGTCTAGGGCTCTTGGGGATGGGACATCCTTACCTCAGCGTGGCCCCCCGGGGTCAGCGTCTTGCTGCAGCGCTCGCAGCGTAGGCAGGGCCGGTGCCAGTCCTTCCCCAGAGAAGTCACCTTCTCGGCTGGAGTGGGGACAAGGAGGGAGGGTCATGCCAGCCCCCCCCACGCACACGCGCAGAGGGGGAGCAAGCCCCCTGGGGACATCACCTCTGCAGATAAAATCGCCACCCCGGGACGCGCGCCCCACTGCCTGCTTGCCACCTTACCAAAGTAGACTCTCTTGCCGCAGCGCGGGCACATATTGGGCTCCCCAGTGAAGGTGGTGACGCTGGAGGCTGAAAGGAGAGAAGGTGCTGGATGCATGGGGCATCACAGCCAGGACACACGGGTGCAGAGGACCCTCCCCTGCACCCCATACCATCCCCAAACGCTGCCCATCCCTCCCTGCCCCTCACCTTTGCTGGGTCCCTTGGGTGGTGCTGCGTTCGCCTTCCTCTCCTCCACCTTCACCGGGTGCTCGATGGGTCCCGGAGCGGTCTGCCCCTCAATCTGCGGCTTCTCGTAGATGTAGGACCCGGCACCACCAATGTTCACACCTGCAGCAGGGCAAAGAGAGGCTGCAGTGGCCTGGCAGAACTTGGGGTCTCCATCCTTCCCCCAGCCCCCATCCCACCTCCCCCAGCCCCACTGAGCCACGGGGCCACTGCAGACATTGCTGCACCTCGGCCCTCGCTTGCTTTCTCCAGACCCAGGCTTTCTCCAGCCATGTCTGGGATAGGAGAGCAACTCCACCTTCTGTTTGAATGTGAATTCGTTTTTCAAATATTAAAAAAAAAAAAAAAAAAAAAAAAAAAAA
>JAAGAY010145561.1:6962-30714 GCA_011801015.1 Ardeotis arabs | reverse complement strand
AAATGAAATGTATGTGTATGCTAGTCATGGAAGAAGGATGTCTATGCTGAGTTGTTGATTTGATACAGAAAGCAATTTTATAAGGTTCCTTGTTATGTGTAATATAATACCAGGTAATTTTTTTTGCAATGCTGTTTTATAATTAAACCTGTGTAGAAATGTTACTAGGAATAGTCTCAACTTTATGACTAAAACACTTTTATTTAGTAGTAAGGCTTTTTTTTTTTCCCTGAAGAACTGAAGTAACAAAAGTCTATCAGTTTTTATTTTTAAATGTGACCTGTTGCTTGTTTTAATGTTTTTATACGGCTACTTTTCATCTCTCTACCTTTTCTGTTTTAATAGGACAGATGTCTTTTTTTTTTTTAATATGTTTTCTTAATGCTATAAAATAGGAAAAAATTAAAAAATCATTAATGCTTTAATTTTGTGGTTTTTTGCTGTCTCTTTTCCTCTAGACTGTAAGTCTGTTTCCCCCTTTTTAAATAGTTGGACAAAAAGCAATTACTAGCCATACTGATAATGGCAAATGAGAGAACATTTTGCACCTTAGAGGATCTGTTATAAGACAGCAATTTTCTGCTTCATAGACTTGCAACTGTTTTATTTTCTGGAGTAACCTCAAAATACCAAGCAGTGTTTTTAGACTGAATTCATCAAAACTCCTATTATTTTTTTTTAATTAGATACAAATGCTTAGTTTAATTGAAACAGTACAGTGGCATAGGATCAGTAGAAATAGCTGGAGCAGACACCTTGCTGAAACTCTCTCAACTTGGAGAAGGCAGTAGGATGATCTGTTAACGTTGCTTTTTATTCAAGCCCGTAGTTTTTTGGAACATTTTTTTAAGAGAATGGATATCTCATATGAGGAGACAGATTTCCCCATAAGAGTTTTTAGAGAACAAAATTTTAAAATTATACAGAAAGCCTTTAATATAAATTATTGCCACGTAGCAACATAGGACATATACAGAAAAAGCAGAAAGACAGAAACAATCCCTTTGATCAGAGGAGATTAAAAGAGAAGCATTTAGAAGAAACTTGATCAGGAAAGCAAGTTTCAAAAATTCTCAATGAAGGTGAAATTTGATGAAATTAAGGGCATTACAGAAGGAATTGGGAGATACCCATCTTTAGGTCACCTTCTGTAAAGTGAAAACCTGAATATATGTGCAAAATAAAATCAAAATGATAGGGTGGGAATGGAATAAATAGACATTTCAGAGAAAATGGAGAATCAGAAAGTGAAAAATAGAAATGGAATAAACATTCAGCAACTCTGGAAGTCATTGAGAAGAGAGATGATATTAATACCTTCTACGTGCTCTTTAGTTCTGTCTGAAAATACAGTGGTCATCAGCACGGCATATGGGATTCTATACAACCCCTCACTTTCGACTAGAACAACAGTTTTTAGATTGCAGTCCTTTCACTAGAAGGATTTTGACAAAGATGTTCTGGTCACAGCCTGAGAAGGTATGAAATATAACTGTTTCAAGACCTGTTGCAGACTAAGAGGGAGGGAGAAGCATGATATTATTGTGTGCTATGGAACAGCAAATACAAAATAGAGATAAGTTTAAAAGGAATGTCCTGATTTTTAAATACTGAAGACATTAGGTCATTGTAATGGAGATGAAAAGCATTTTTATGGGATTTAATGGCACAAGCATTTTCAGAAGACTGCGTTGTGGAAAGCAATCTGGAAATATAGTCTGAGTCTGATACAGCATGATAATATAGGATGGTAAGCTATTATGTCCAGAAAAAGAAAATAAGAAAAGAGGAGGGAGAAGGCTGAGGAGAGAAAAACTGTAAGACTGAGTGAGACTGAACAAATACTATGAGGAAGAGGATAGTGTGGCTAGAGAAAGAATCACGGGGAGTAGGGGAAAGAAAATTGTAGCGCTGCTGAGAATTTGAATGCCAAAAAAATGAGAGAAGTAAAAACATATTTTAAGGCTAAGAGAATATGGGGAGAAGGGAGGAAGATATATTTATACAAAATAATACAGGAGTGGATTGTGGGAGGTCTGAAATGAGGCTTTTGCCAGCTTTCTCCCCAACAGCAACCTCTGTGTCATAAATGCATGGGAGAGATTTAAAAATAAACAAATAAAAAAATACAAGGAAGATGGTAACTATTAAGTTGAAGAGCACAGTATCCCTTTCTGTCAAAGGACAGGATGTCTTCTGTTTTGAGGAAGGCAGAAGGTGGAGTGTGAAGCACTGAGGCTCGCTTGTGGGGCTAGATAAGTAGATAATAAAAATTCAGTATGTTTGGAGTGGACAAAATTACAGCAGTGGAGCCTCAGCTGATAAAAATGAACTTTCTGTCCTGAACTTGCTGGAGAGTGCATGGCTTGGGGAGGAGAGAGTTGAGAAGAGAGAAGCTTGTCTCTTATTAATTAAACAATGAAGATTTTGAATGTATGTAGTTGCTACTGCAGCTGATGATAACAATTTTCTGTCACAAAAGAAAGGGTTTTACAGGAAATTGGGAACAAAGGATCTAGCAATTGCACTAGGTCTTTTACTGAACTGCTGATACCTGAGGTTGTATTTTCCGTAATACTTAATTTTGGGGGGTGTAGTGGCTAAGAGTGAGTAGTTCTGTTGGTGAAAACTTTTCACTTTGATCCTAAGATATACTGGCAAAACGAAAAAGGGGAGAGGGAGCAGATACATCATCATCAAAGGTCATTTTAAAGAAAAATCAGTAAAAAAAAAAAATACGACAAAGCCCATAGCTAGCAATATCTGTTTCTCTGAAGATTTTTAAAGGTTGTTAATACGTTTAGATCATGAACTTGTCTCATCAGTATGTCAGGATGGATAGGAATTGCGTGTGAGAAGATATTTGAAAAGCTAGAAAAGCTGCTGAAAGAACAAGACCTAAGAGTCTTGGAGTATGAAGACTGTTAAATTGAAGGGCTAAATTTATGAATTGCACACCATATAATCAGTATTCTGTATCAGAATACTTGGTAGCTTTGGTAATGCTATAAATGGGGTTATTTCAGCATTCCACAGGTGTGATCAGTTTGCGTGATTACTCAGTGGAATTAAAAAATTGGGATTGTTAAATGCGAAGTATGTCTGTGAAGACTAACTGTAGTTCTGCTTCTTAAGGGTAAAAAAAAATTATGTGCACATTTTCAAAATATTTCAGGGAAAATTATTAATAAATAAAGAGAAACTCTGGAACCCTGGAAAGGTAATGATGATTGTGTTACCAGTAACACTCGGTCATCTATAAAATACACAAAAACTAGAGTAAATGAATAACCATATTTGGGTTTCAGAAAAAGATCTTTTAATATTGGATGCTGAAAATGAATGTTATTTATTGTAAATCAGTAAAGTAGACAAGCTGAAAGAAGTATACTTTTTTTTTTTCCCTAAAACATGTTGTTCAATGAATGCCACCTAGAAAGATTAAGGAGAAAATGTGTGGTATTTCATGCTGCTAATTAGAGTAAAGTGCAATTGATCCCTAGTTTAGAAAACAGGACACATTTATCTAGATAGTTCTTAAAGGGTAATAAATCTTAAGAGTTAAGGTTTGGGGTTTTGTGCGTTCTGGGGGAGGAGTGTGTGTGTCTAAAATTCTGTCCCTCTATCAACTAAAACACAGAGAATTCTTAAGTAGTCTCGTATCAGAGAAGGAAGCAGATACTGGTTTGTACTGTTGTTAATGCAGACAAATAATGCAGCATGTCTGTTTTTGTGTACAGTAAAATTGTACAAGGTTCTGATAATTAGCTTTCTTATTAGATGATTTATCTAATTAAATTATGACAGGAGGGCATATTCCTCCTCCTTGAAAGGAATCAAGAATAGGTGTAAAATCTTAAAAAGAATGAGACTGTCCAGTTGAACTAATAAATTGTGACATGTGGCCTGTGACCTCCAGATAAATTAGATAAATTACCTCTTTTTTATCAAAGTCTCATTTTATTAACTGTAGTCATACAAAGCAAAGGAAACCTCTGCACATATAAACAATGAATGGAGTTGATGATCTTAGAGGTCTTTTCCAACTGTAATGGTTTTTTGACTCTGTGTACCTATTTGGGTCACAACAAGAGGTAGGTCTTTTTAGGGAGCATTTTGCTATTTGATTTAGAAATATTTTGCATCTGCCCTAAATTAGAAATAAGTTTTTATTTGAATGTCTGCAGTTCTGATTTTTTTCAGTGTATATTCATTCATTATGCCACTCATCCCTTTTAATCAATGAATTTATAAGAACTCAAAACTCTGGCAAATCTGTAATATACTTAGCTTGTTAATGGTAAAAGAGGAAAGACTGCTTTGGGAAGGAACTTTGCTTGGGTCAGGAGAAGGAGAAGACAAGACAGAATCTCAGGAAACACACTCTTCTCGCCCTAAACATGGTGTCTGTTTCCAAACAATGTTCATAATATTTTTCTAATGGTGATGCTTCATCCTGGAAATCAACAGGAATTCTGTTCTTGTTCCTCTGCATGTATGATCTCTAAAAGTTCAAATACTCTGGGAGGAAATAACGTAAGTATCATCAGGGATGATGAAAAAGTCTCTACAGAAAAGCTTTTTATGCATGTTGAATTCTGCTATTGCAGGTTTCCTTTGTGCAGAATAAAAAACTGTCATCCTTCATCTACTAGTACTTAGAATAATAGCATGATTCCTTTCTTCAGTCTCTGTGATAAGAATGTAGGATGCTAAAACATGAGACATGCTGAAGTGTGACAATGGAGAAAGTCATCAATTCAGACTGTTTGGAGAGAGGTGTATTTAGTTGAGTAAAACAGTCCTGACTTGAATGGAGGACACATCTTCCATAGGCAAGAATATTATTTGAATGTTGATAATGCTGAATTACCAAAAGTTTATTTTTCTTGATATAGATAACTATATTGACAACGCGTGTGGTGCTTACATTTTCAAAAGTGTTCTCTTGTTTGCAGAAACCACAATAATGGTACAATTACTTCATACTCCATATGATTACTCTTTTCATACCATGGAAAATATTAAAACACACCACTCTGTGTTTTTCTTACTTATAGTGTATAGAGTCCTGTTTGTTCACAAGCTATGAGTAGATACTATGTCTCATTAATAAGTGGTATTTCTTTTCTTCAGAAATGAATCTTTTACATTTTAAGGCTCTATCTTTAAAAGATTAAATATTTGCTTAGTTTTAGAAACAATTGTTTTATTTTGCAAATTTTGGTTTTTGAATTTGCTCTCTCCAGAACTGTCATTTCAGTTCTGTTTTTTTTACTCTTTCAAGCATATACCTCATTAAAGTATTTTACTGCATCGTTTCCTCCTTTTTCCAGATAAACAGATTCATTCTTTTCTTGGGGTGCATGGGTGGAGGAAGAGTAGTTGACATGTAAGTGGATCTGGTACAAATAGATGGAGAAGGTAGCAGGTGGGAGGATGGGGAGACATAGAGCTTGGGGTCTCTTTCTTAAAGAGCCTACAAGTAGCTTGTGTGAGTTTAATAGGCTTATGCTTTGAAGAAAATGCAACTGTTTTAAATGTTTCTAGAGCAGCGTTTGAGCATGATTGTGCTCAGCTCTGTGAAGCATCCTTGTGAGGATGAGTATTTAGAGGAGAAACAGAAACCAGATATGCTTCTTGTGTTTACTTGTGTGAAAGTGTAGCAAGAAGTAATCTCTGGTGTCTGCTCACTTTCGTGGAGTGCATCAGATGAGACTGATACTGAAACCGCTGAGTGTTCTCCTTGAAGGGAAGGCCAGATGCTGAAAAAATACTTATTTGTGGAAAGGAAAGAAGCAACTAAACTGATTATCATTATGAATGACTGTTTTCATTGTAGCTAAAGGATGAAAACCCCTAGTGGTCACAGAGAAGCGGGAGTCTCTTTAAATGAGACTAGTGCTGATGATGATATTTTCTGTTCTGCTGTCAACTGCTGCAGGGAATTAATGATAACTGCATCTTCCAGAAGTTTTCATATCACTGCTTTTATAGAAAGTTGCATCAGTTTTGCAGAATGCTGCAGATTCGCAATATTTTAATGGTTTCAAAAAGCAGCTGGACAAATTCAGGGAAGAAAAATCCATTAAGAGCAATTAAATATGAAGACATTTTGTCTGGCTTTAGAAGCCTATGAATGTAGTTCAGATTTGTAGAATTACCTAGAGATTGGGAGGGTATTCTTGGGAAGGCTTAAAATAATGATAGAGAAGTGAATTAAGTTTCTCTGAGCAGTAACTTCAGCAGCAACATTTTGAAAGTTAAATGTTACTGCTGAATTGTATGATAGCCGAACCTTTCCCTCCCAGGATCACCTACTCAATGTTACTTTTTCATTTAGTGACATAGTCGTCACCTTTTGGAGAGGAAGGATGATTTTCTGATTAAATGCAATCGTTGTCTGTTGTCTAGAGCAGAATTCCTCTGTGGAGCTATGCAAGAATTTCAATATACTTTTATCCTGTTCTGTCTCTGAAATCCATAAAAACATAATGACATAAATGAAATTGTCTATCTAGTTCATACTGGAGCATTATAACCCTGTCTCCATTCTGTTTCTGATCTTAAAATCTAGACAAACAGAGCCCTCTATCTGTCTGAAACTTGTAAATAAGTTCTGAAGAAAAGCTTGTGTTGAAGGCACTTCCACTTCACTCAGACAATGTCTTTCAGAGGAATGTCAGTCTTTTTCTTTCCTAAACTTTCTTTCCTGTGCATTAGTGTCAAACAAATTCCTTGGGAGTCTCTCCTCTGTCATGATTTTTGTAACACTGACTTTTGTAGAAAGAAATCATGTAGGTGCTCCTTGCTGGTGAATTTTTCTGACCTGGGCTTTGAGTAAAGAGAAAACCGAAGCAAACAGATGGTGAATGTCACTTCTGAGTTTGAGACAAATACAGATGAGTGATGCCGCAGGAAGGGAATTAAGTCTTGAACTGAGAATGAACATTAAGTGCTGTCTTAGAAAAATAATACAAAATAAAAATGTCTCTAAGGGAATACAATTGATATTTTGGATTTTAAAAAATGCTGCTTTTCAATGGTTTTGCTAATTCTGGTGTTTTACATAGATGTGTAACTCCAAATTCATGTTGCATCTTTCTATGTTGCCTGTTAACTAACCTCTCTAAACCTTGATTTTTAGCTTTTCCTGGATTCCTGATTTTAGTTATATATTCTTAGTCTTACAGCCTGTACATACAAACTTTGAGATGTTTTGTGTGTCTTGAGGTATTTTGGTGATTCAAGTTCAAGGAGCAAGTGTTTGGCTGGAACACAGTGAATCACTGAGGTATTGGAGCACTGTCTTGAAGCACTGCTCTTTTCCATGTTAACTCATCTGTTACGGCTGTGAAAAAAAAGGTGGTTGAGAGTTTTGTAATTATTGAGAGAATGTGATCAGCCATGTTGACAAAGGATTACTTTGTCCTAAGTGGAACAAAGTTTCCTATCTCTGTGCTGTGTCAGTCAAGTGTGAGTTGAACAGCAATTCGTTGGTCTGGGTTACCAAACCAATCTAAATCCAGAAGCATACCTCTTCTCCTGAATCACTTTGGTAGATTTTGGTTTTAGAAACAGAGAATGAAGGGTGAGTGGCTGTGTGTGAGAAAATCTAAGACGTGGATCTCATAAAGCTGGGTTATCCAAAATTCTTGGTATAAAAACTCCCACTTAATTGAAATGCAAGTAAGTAAAATAGGATTTTCTATACTGTTTCTTTCACACCATGCATATTGCACAGACAACAGAGTTCTCTAAGGGATTTCAGGAGGGATAAAACGTGGTGTTAGCCTGAGGATTCTCATTGTTTTACTGAAAAAGATCTGAATTTTAGGTCTGAAAAGTATTTACTGGAGGCCAGTCACAGTGAAGGCACTAAACAGGTTTGAAAGTGATTGAGGGGCGTAGCTATCAGTTTGTGAAATCCTAAGAGAAATTGAGAAGTAGAATATACTGACCAGTTGATACAGAATCAGATATTTAGTTACAACATTAAACAGTGAAACATAGCCTGGACTTCCTAAAGCACATCCTAAAGTGAATGTGTTTGCATATAAGATGATGATCAGGTGTAATGTCAAAGGCATGTTAAAAAGAGGGAATTGTTCCACAAAGCTTCTCTTAAATAAGCTTCTGCAAGGCATCAAGTACAAATTAGACCTTGCAGAAAATGAGTTCGTATTCTCTCCTTTTCCCCAACATTGATCATGAAGAGACCTTTTTAGGCTCCCTGCCTGTCATATTACCTATCTGTCAGAGCAGGCCTTCAATGGCTGTGGTCTGTCTCCCAGGGAATGATTTTTTTTTTTTTTTAATGTTGGGACTTCTTTCTAGCAGACAAGTACTTAAGTACCTTTAATTAATTCACATAATCTTCCCATGTTAGTGTTCATTCTCTTGTACATTTGAGACACAGGTTTCTTCTTTGATTAAGCAAAGTACTGTAAAGAGTATTGATAATTTCAAGGTAGGATATTTATGCCTACCCATCTACTAGGTGACGTCAAGGCCGTGGTCACAGGTTTATGAAGCTGTGCACATCATTGTCTTCATGACTTAGAACTATTTTTGTCTTTCTGTGGATATAATGTGCATCATTTTTGATACTTGCAATTAAAGAATGATCCTGTTTATGGAAATTCCTTTGTAATAGATAACTGGACTTTAAGACAATGTGTAAGAAAGGTGTAAAGTCTTTGAAAATGTTACTTTAAATAAGAAGGTAGAGAGATTCAGATTACACTGGAGAAGAATCGCATATTCAGAAAAGATGGGAAGTAACATACTGGGTATAAGTTTAAGCAGTCATTAATGTTCCCTGAAGTGACAGAAAATTGTTGTGAATTGTGTTGGGGCAGGGGGGAACACATCTTTGATCTAGGAGAATAAATTGTACATTAGACAGTGTCATATGGAAGAGTTGTACATGTGGGGCTGATATTAAACATTTTTTGTGATTTTTGATGATTTAATGATTGGAAATGAAAGTGAATATTGATATTCTAAGATAGAAGCTAAATTTTGTATGTTGAATGGTAGAAATTTAGAAGTATAAGAAAAGATAATGGAGAATTAAGGTAGCAGGCAGAATTTCATACGGTATGCTAAGATTTTTAAATGGAAGTATTTGGAACTATTTGTATCCACTGTCTTCTGTATACATGGCTGATGGTGTTCAGGAAACTGACCTGAGTATTAGAAAAAGTAGGGACTGTGAAGAAAAAGTTAAAAGCCCAAACAATATTTAGTTTGATAAAGAACAATATAGAAGCCTGTACTGGAAAGCGTGGTCTTATATAAAAGATAAGTATAGTTCAGCTTGACATTTTGCTAGAATCTAGTCATCCTCCTCTCAAATGTAGAACAGCAGAAGGAAATTTGAGATAAATGATAAAAGCATATACAAGAACTGTTTGCAGAGGAGACAGACAGGAAGGAGGGTGAATCAACACATACAATGTATATGGGTTAGAAAGGGATTCTGCTGATGTTTAGTACAAGAGAAGGGAGTATCCACTCACGCTGACGAGCAATTACATTGTAAAATTAATTTGTGGAACTCAGCTTAGCAAGGTGTCTTTAAAAAGAGCTCTGTAGAGTCTTGCAAAAGGATGTCAAATTAACAGAGGAGGAGAAAATCCTTGTACTGTGGAATCGGTTAATTGGCCCTCTTCTTCTCTCCTCTCTTCCCTCCTCCTTCAGGCTTTCAGCTAACTGCATAAGCAGCGGAGTTTAGGAATAAACTTCCCTGGAGAAACTACCAACTTCGACAGGTTTCTTACAACCTTTCCTTGTAAGATCTGATAATAGTCAGAGCTGAGGAGAGACTAGTGGATTTAAAAATGTTCAGGTTCCTGATTCAGGACAGTTGTGATGTTTCTGTTTGCAGTTTTTCAGAGTTATTTTTCAGAAGTTAAACCGTTGACAGAAGTGATTAAGTAACATCAGGTACAGCAGCAGTGATATAATGGTAAGAAGAAGAGGGATTAGTGAGGGAAAGAAAGCTGAGCTCTGGAATAGATGAAGAAAGCTAAGTAGGGCAGTGCAGAATTAGCAGAGACGAGATGGTGGAGAGTGAAAGAAGTGTCCTGTCATTTGGGTTGTTCGTTTTTTTTTTTTCTTTTTTTTTTTTCTTTGTTTGTTTTGCCTTCAGAAATTGAGGGCTCTTAAACTCACTAGCGTATATATATTTGCAGAGTGGGCTGAAAATTTACTGATATACAGTTTTCTGTTAAGAAACGATGATTTGATGGAATTGAATTATTCTGTGGGAATGGCTGGTGGGCTGCCCAGCTGCTTTGCTTTGCTCTTGGCTGCTGGCCATCTTGTCTGCTCCCCCAGCTGCCTGTCATGTGGGCCTGCTGCCTTGCCTGTTGTATTCTATTTTAAGTATTTGTACATTCTAACTAAATTCTAAATTTACATTCTAAATAAAACAGCAAATCACCAATTAGAACACCAGTTAGTGATTACTACTAAACCAATGACAGTCTTAATTGGAAAATAATTTTCAGTAATAATTGATTGATATCTAACTAGCAACCATTAATCATGATCTTACATTTTGATACTTAAAACAATTAAACCTTAAAAAATTAAGACATTCCTATTTTAATATTTGATGTATTTCTAATAATATGTAAAACACATACCAAAAAATGCTGTCCAGTAACACTTATATTTTCAGAGGTTACTGACCAATGTAAAAATGGAGTCAAAATTGAAGCAACAAGCGAAGCTTTCTTCTAAAGTTGATACTTGGGATTTTGTTCAGTTTGCAGTTTACAGAACAAACTGTTTTTATGCTAGAGCTAATGAAGCCTGGGTAAAGATGGGCTGGTGTCTGTTGTCCTTTTGTACCTCCTGTCCTTCCTTCTCCCACTTCTCTCTGTAAGCACACACGAACTGAAGTTCCTCTAGTTTTCCTAGTGAAGCATCCTGAATGACATCTTGTTTCCTGTGACATCTCTGAGCAGGAAAAGCACATGCTTGACTTAAATCTGTGCTAATGGGCTACGTGTCTCTTCCCGTAGAGGAAGAAGTAACTAAACTCTGTCTGCTTTCTGAAAGTAGGTCTTGATTTGGGGGCTCCTTTCTCTATCCAGCAGGTATTTTCAGTGATATTTCTCAAGTTTTTAATCTTCAAGATGTCTTGCTTTCTGTAAAATTCATTTGAAAGCAGCTAACAGTATCAAGAGTTATTCAACTGGAAAGAGCAACGTGAGTAGCATTCTTAGGGAACTTGGTTAAAAATGCAACTTAAAATTTTTGTATTAAGCAGAGTTCCAGCTTCAGCTTGATTCTAGTTACTGTCCAGAACAATGTGGCTTAAGATTCGAGGGAACAACTGTAGACAGTTTTGAGTTTTGCCACTTAGTTTTTATGATTGTTTTCCTTTATTTTTTTGATGGTTTTTGTGTGTGTATTTGAATCGCTTTATAGTCATTCATACCTTATTGTATTCAGCTTGCCCACTCCCATTTTATGCAGTGTGCCTCAGGTAGAGCAGCTGTGTAATTAATGATATTATGGCATTTTTCTGACACAGTAGTGATTCTCCAGCAGTGAGGAACTGACAGGGAAATAATGGGACTACTTGTAAACTCGGTGGGATTCCTATCTCTGCTTGGAAGGGCTAGAAAAATGGTGAATCAAGAACATAAAATTTCATTCTAGTAGTTCTGTTTCATAAAATGTTTTGAAGATGATGGATATAAATAGTGATAATCACTTGCCATATAAAAGGGAGTAACACGATTCAATATACTGTTCAAATGTCATTTTCCAAAAAAGATGTTTCAGTAATATTTGTATGTATACATGAACAGACTTTAATTTTTGTACTTTGATTGAAAAACATGTGTGAAGAGATATAATAATCTTTGTTAGGCCAGTGCATCTAGCTGGAAAAAGAGAAAAGCTATATCCTTTAGTAAGTATGAAATAAGAGCAGTAGTTGTCAAAGAAAAACAGAAGTTGAGAAGAATTGCTCTGTGTTTAATTTGCTTATGCTAATCAATATTGGGGTCTCACATCAAGGGTATGGACAAAATAAGGAAGTGCTACAGGACAGCATTATGGAGGAATCTTTCTTTTCTTTTCTGGGAAATTAGCAGAAGTGGGTGCCTCTCTGAAGTGCTTGTACACAAATGGATGCAGCATGGGGAAAAACCAGGAGGAGTCAGAGGTCCACAATGCAATTGCAGGGCTGTGATCTCACTGGGATCACAAAGATGCAGTGGGATACCTCAGGCAACTGGAGTGCTGCAAAGAATGGATACAGACTCTTTAGGAAGGACAGACTGGGAAGGTGAGGAGAAGTAGTCCTTTAAGAAAGAGCAGCTAGAATGTGCAGAGCCCTGCTTTTGGACAGTTGGGAAGCCAACTGAGAGATTGTGGGCCAGGATTAGTGGATGACCAATGTGGGTGACATTGAGGTGGCTGTCTGCTACAGATCACCTGGTCAAGTAGTAGTAGATGAGGCCTTCTTCTGACAACTGGAAGAAGCTTTGCATTTGCAGACACTGGTCCTAATAGTTGGCTTTGGTATCCTGATAGCTGCTAGCAGGGCAACGCAATATGGTACAAACAATCCAAGAGGTGTCTAAACTATATTGATGGCAAGGTCCTGACACAATTGATGGAGGAGCCAACAAGGAGAGACAATCTGCTCATCTCACGCTTGCAAACATGGAAGAACTAGTTGTGAGTGTGAAGGTTGTGGGCAACAGTGGCTGCAAGAACTGTGAAGTGATGGAGTCCAGGATCCTGAAACCAGGGAATAAGGCAAATAGTTGAATCAAAACCCTGGACTTAAGAGAGGAGACCTTGGTCTGCTCAGAGATCAGCTTGGAAGAATCCCTTGGACATGGCCCTGGATTGAAGAAGGGTCCATGAGAGCTTGTTAGTGCTGAAGAATAACTTTCTCTGAGCTCAAAAACAGTCCATCCTGACTTGCAGGAAGTTAGATCAAAAGGCATGGAATCCTGCATGGATAAACAAGATGCTCCTGACAAAACTCAGGGACAAAAAGGAATCATACAAGAGGTAGAAGCTAGAATAGATGACTCGGGGAATATAGAGACATCGTCCAAGCGTTTGGGGATCGCATAAGGAAAGCCAAAGCCCATGTGGAGTTGAATTTGTTGAGGGATGTGAAGAGCACCAAGAAGGACATCTACAGGTATATCAGCAGCAAAAGAAAGATGAAAGAATATGCAAGTCTGCTCCTGAATGAGACACGTAACAAAGGATATGGAAAAGACCGAGGTACTTAATGCCTTCTTTGTCTTCACCTTTACTGGTAGGACTTGCCTTCAGGATTCCAAGACTGTTGAGACCATTGGGAAGGTCTCAACCCAGGAAGACCTGCTCTCAGTAGAGGAGAATCAAATTTGGGAACAGTTAAACAGGCTGGATATATGCAAGTCCATGGAACCTGATGGGGTGCATCAATGATAGCTGAGGGAGCTCGCCCATGTCACTGTGAGACTACTCTCAATTATTTTAGAAAGGCTGTGGTGATGGAGGAAGGTTCCTGAGGCCTGGAAGAAAACAAATGTCACTCCTGTATTCAAGAAGGACATGAAGGAGGATCTAGGGAACTACAGGCCAGTCAGCCTCTCCTCCATCCTTGGGAAGGTAACAGAGCAAATTATCCTGGAAAGTATTTCCAAACACACTCAGGGCAGGCAAGTCATTAGAAGTAATCAGCATGGATTTATGAAGGGCAAATTATGCTTAATGAACCTGATGGCCATTTGCAGCACAATGACTAGCTTGGTAGAGGGGGTGAGAGCCATGGATATTGTTTGTGTTTACTTTCGTAAGGCTTTCCACACAGTCTCCCAGAATATACTCATAGATAAACTGTGAAGTATAGACTAGCTGAGTGATGAGCGTGGTAGATTGAAAAACTGACTAACCTGGACTCAGAGGATTGTGATCAGCACCACAAAGTCCAGCAGGAGGCCAGCCACTAGTGGTGTACCCCAGGGGTTGATAGTGGGGCCACTGTTTTTTCAGCATTTTCAGTTAATGACCTGCATTATGGAGTAGAGTGCACCTTCATCAGGTTTACAGAGAATACAAAAGTAGGATGAGACCACATAGTTGTGCTGCTGTTCAGAGGGACCTGAACAGCCTACAGAAGATTCATGGAGATCAACAAAGGGAGATGCCAGGTCCTCTATCTGTGGAGGAATAACCCAATGCACCAGCACAGGCTGGAGGCTGAGTGGCTAGAAAGCAGCTTCGCAGAAAAGGCCCCGGGGGTCCTGGTGGACAAGTTGACCGTAAGCCAGCAAAGGCAGCCAACAGCATCCTGGGCTGCATAAGGCAGAGAGTATCACCATCAAGTTGAGGGAGGTGATCATTCCTCTCTACTGAGCCCTGGTGAGACACATGTGGAAGTGCTGAGTCCAGTACTGGGCTCCTGAGTAGAACAGAGACAGAGAGGCACTGGAGCAAGTCTAGTAAAGGGCCGTGAGGCTGATTAAGGGCTTGGAACATCTGTCATCAAAGGAGAAGAGGCTAAGAGAGCTGGATTTGTTCAGCCTGGAGAAGAGAAGGCTCAGGGGCATCTTATCAGGGTGTACACATACCTGATGCAGGAAGTAATAAAGACAGAGCCAGACTCTTCTCAGTGGCGCCTAGTGGAAGAAGGAAAGGCAGCGGCTGCAAATTGAAAACACAAAATTCCTTTTAAACACAGGAATTTCTTTTAAAATCTTTTTACAATTGTGAAGGTGATTGAACAGTGGAGGAGGCTGCACAGATAATTTGTTGGAGGCAGTCAAAACAACTGGAGATCATCCTAGGAAACCTGCTCTAGTTGACCATTCCTTGAGCAGAGGGTTGGACTAAATGATCTCTAGATCATCTAGTGCAAATCTTGGGCAAGTTTGTTCAGTTATAAAGCATCTAGTCTCAAATAAGGCTTTCTGTTTGGACTTAGGAGGTTTTTTTCATAATCAGATCATACAAAATAAATTTGAAAGTTTGTGATTGTTAAGAGCATTCAGGGAATCTCTAGGGGAGAGTATTAAATTTGGTTAGATGAATTGTCTCTATAAAAATGTCTTTCAAGGTGAATTTAATCTTTTTGTGTTGCACAACATGTTTGCTCACTTGATTTGTTTCAGAAAAAAAAATGTTTTCTGTTAAAATAATTAAATTATTGAAAATAGTTGCATCAAGCGGAAAATGAGGATGTTTACATCAAGTGAAATTTTATAAGCTTCAATGGAAGGCATGTAAGTCAGATACCCATGGCAGCAATCACTATTTAGACATTTACTTGGCTATTTGTTCTTATGACAAATTTGAGAAGGTACACTAGTTGATCAGTATTCCATTTTGACAAGACCTAAATTTACTTATGGATAAAGGAATACCCAATTTAAAATACTGCATATATTTCATCATTAAGAAGTTTTGAGTTATTTAATGTTGCTTTATCATTTTGTCTGTCATATTAAAGTGCTCCCTATAAAGTGATTGTGGCATGAGAAGTTTTGAAACTATTACTGTGTCTTGAATTAGTTACTGTATGTGGTTTTTGGTAATTCACTAGTAGTCTTGTCTTGATATACCCTGTCCTTCCCTGTGTGACAAGAAGCTTTTTTACAGATAGTGCTGTAAAGCCATTTGATGGACATTCCCAACACCTGCAAAAATATTAAGATCCCTATAAGTGGTGTATAACAAATTAATGTAATTAGTTTTGGCATCTTCAAGATCTTCAAGAAATTGTGTAGTACCTGAAAAACAATGAGGTTTATACAGGATATTTAAAATACAGCTATATATAATATATAAATACATATGCTTGCATGACTCTGCTTCTTAAGCAATAATCATGAGAGTAAAAAAAAATTGTTACTGGGTGTGTGCCTGCATCCCGGCAACAATGCAAAGGCAATTAATATGTAAAAGTGGTTATTCCTGTGACAAATATATTCTGGCATAAATAATAGATTAATTAATGTAACATCTTAGTAAATGACTACAAAGTAATTTCTTCTTGTCTTTAAGAAGTTAATCTCTTCAGAGAGTAAGTATTGCCAAAATACACCTACGCCTTGTAGAAGAAAACTGGCTAATATATCTTTCTTAATTCGTAAAAAATACTTTACTTTTTTTTTCCTTTCACGGGAAAGTTCTTAAGAAGGCGAAGCAGAAAAAAACAAATACAGTACAAAACAAATAAAAACTAAATAAACAAAAATCCCACACCATCTTCAAAGTATTTTTTTTTCCCTTTTAAGTAGCATCTATTTTTGAAATTACTATACTGTCCTCCCCATCCTGCTCCCTTCTCATCTCTTCTTTAGGAAAGACAGTACGTTAGTCCAAAACTAATGATACTAATTTGTTATACACCACTTATAGGGATCTTAATATTTTTGCAGGTGTTGGGAATGTGTAGATGTCATGGCCCACGTGTAGATAGGTAGCTCTCTTTTTCATGTTTCTGCAAATCTAAACAAATTTGAACGTTCTCCTCTTTTTCCTGAACGCTTACAGTATTTGTGACTGGAGCTGCTAGGGTTTGTCCGCTCCCAAAGGCACATAGATGTTTATGCACAAGAGTGGAGTTTTTAATGTGGTACCTGTTCTTCAGGGAACTGTTGTTATATATTGAGTAGTGTCAGGAGGAGGTACGGGGCACCATGGTGTCAAAACTTCATCTTTCATTTCTTCAGTAAAGAAATAAATATATTCACACATTTGAACATAAAAACTGTTCTTTTGCTTTGAACAGGTGGCTGAGAGATCCTGTGACCACAGGACGCGATGTAAACTGTAAAACTTTGTTTTCCAGTTAGTTTTTCTGAAGAGCAGTGGCCCCCTGCCTACGTGTGTCTTCTGCAGCCTGGCATGACGTGGGCTGGACTGCAGGTTCCACTGGAACTTGGGCAGCTGTGGAAGGGGCATTCAGAGTCCTGGTGGAAGCAGTTTTAATATGCCATCAAAGACTTTTTTTGATTCCTGGCAGTAGTAAACAAATGAAAAACAGTCACTGGTCTCATAAAGGTGCTGAACTTCATCTTTTTTCAATAGTTTTCCTTCAGACTTCCACTGACCAACTGCATGGGGACTTTGTTTCTCCTGATTTGTTTTTTATTTTGTAGTATGGTGGGATACACTCTGATTTCTGTCTGAATACTATAAACTTTTTAATTAAATAAAGGGATTATTTTCCCTACGTCTGGCCCTACCCCTTAGAGTCATAAAGAAGAAATGCTGTGTTTGCCTACATACCTTGCTGGTTAAGGACCTGCATGGAGAAGGCTGACAGGCTGTGATGTTATTTCATTTTTTTATCCATCTTGTACTGACCCACAGAAGTTGATTTCTCTCAAATCAAACATTTATATGTGGCTTAGGAGGAAGTAAAGTATTGCTTTTTTTTTTTAATGTAGGTTGCCTGTTTGCATCATCTATCTAGTATTTCACTCTTTCTATTTGAAAGGTCTTTGTAGGTTTGACATGCGTTTTGTTGGTACCAGTGTAGGCTTAAAGAGCTTTTACTTATTTTGCTCACATTCCACTCTCACTTGTTGCTAATGCAGTTGTTTATGAGGGGGCTACACAGTGAACTTGGCTGGAAAAGTGATCCAGTTAAAAATAATCCTTTTTTATCTGGATGTTAATAACTCAGATCAGTTCTGGCATCCAGTTGGCTGTAGTACTCTGCAAATGATTGTATCAGCAAAAATGATTGTTAGGGAATGTTTCTGCATTGACAATGCTGTGAAACCATGGCAAAAACTGTTCCTTTTTATATTTAAGTTGGAAGATCCCAACTGGATGGTGTCCTGGGGCCGCCTTGACTCTTCAGCATCTTTTTCTACTCTCTGACTTCCTAGAAGTGCCTGCCGAACAGATTTTCATTTGCAAGGATAACTTCCTTGTATACACTCGTGTTTATAAAACACAAATTTGGAGTCGGTAACAGGGTCTCAACTGCTTGTGGCAGATAAGCATGTTACTGGTGAAAAATATCTGGGCCCAGATGTGGTATTTATGCATTTCTAGAGTTAGTCTAAGATGGGCGTGTTTAAGCCTGAATGTGAGTGTGACCGCTTGTCACATACGACAGGTGCATTTTTCTGACTCTGTTTATAGATAAAGTATAACTGTGATGGTCTAGTCTGATGTCTTTCTCCTGGAAGCACTGGCTGCATGCTTGAAGACGGAGAAAAAGGCTTTATTGTAAACTTGGTCTGAAATGGCTAGAGAATGAGCACATGAAATGTTGGGGATTTGCTTCCATCTGCTGCTTCAGAGAGACTACAAACCAGTTACTTGGGCTAATACAGAAGGTCTGTGAGATGGATGGCATTTTCTTCATTGGTTAGTTAATTTTTTTTTTTCTTAATTGCTTGGAAGAAACAAGATCAAAAGGTCTTCAAGGTGCTTATTCATCTTAGTTACATAAAAAGGTGCATACGGATATATTTTCATCTTCTGAGTTACCTATCAATAATATACTGTGGCTTATACATTTTATAAAATATAATTGAGATGTTACTCAGCATTAAATAGTGCATATAAGTAGCAGAATGCAGAATATCAACTTGACAATCTTCTTCAATTGCATAAGCATGTAAAATGGGAAGAGATTTGAGCCATCTAGTGGTTGGTATGAAACACTTTTTTTTTTTTTCTAGTTTGTAGAAAATATAAATGACATCAGCTTGGAAATGGCATTTCTAATTTGTCTGCTTTTTAATAGCATGGCTGTAGAATGAAAAATGCAGACATTCAACTTCAAATTTGAGGTACGGTCTGTTTCGGTTTGCAGCTTTTTTTTCAACTTACTGTAGATTTTAGTGAAGAGAGTGATCTGATAACATAAAAATTACATTAGAAGTTAGACAAATAATAAGTGTTGTTAGCATGAGATCTTCAGAAATTGTGAGGGTTAATAAGAAGTTCAAGGAAAGGATTGTAATAAGATATTTTTGTTTTCTACTTCTTACTGAAAAATGTTTGGAGGGAAATACAAGTGGGCTTGTATTCTACCTCACCAGCTATTTATAGCAGGATTCTGAATAGCAGGGATTAAATTACAAAAGTAATCTTTACTGGAAAACATGGAATGGATATTTTTTGTAATAAACTTGTTTGAATATAAGTAACAGAGGCAACTGAAAACAGATTTCTTAAAATGGAATGTGTTCCTGGTAAACAGAGTCACATAATCTTATGATGAGAAAAAGGACATTCTGTAGATTAGAATTTAATCTAGTGATTCTGCTTTGTCCTGATATGCATTAAGGTATTCTAGCCTTTCATATTGGATGTTCCGAATAGGAACTTGGTTGCACATTGAACTTGATGGTATTTTGCAACAGAGGCAGAAAATTTAGGTGCCAAAGTAACGAACTTAATGTGCATCTTGCTTTGAATTGTTTGTGGGAAAGTGCTGCATATGTTGAAACACTGTAATATCTTCTAGTCCTTGTGAAAGTCTCATCCAGGTTCAAACACAGATTACAATATGTTTTTAATCTTTATTAAGACATCTACTAAAAAAAAAAATCAACAAGCGGTACTAACGGTCTTTCATAGGTTTAGAGCTGTAGTATTTCCTGACAGATAAGTGTGATCCATATTGACATTTGAGAATTTACATCTTTATGTTTGAAGTAAAGTATTAGAGTCTTAAATCTTGCCCTGGTTTTTTGTTGAGAATACAGTGGCAGCTTAACAGATTTTTAAGGTCAGTCTCAAAATCTCCATAAGGCCAAGTAAGAATGAGAGAAAAATGGGAAAACCAGTCATAGAACAAAGGACAGAGCAGTAATGGTTGATCTGTATTTTGCTGGGGTGGGGACAACCTGAAAGCTTCATGGGAACTTGATATATTAATTACATTTGGACAAATCACCTGCATCTTGGTCCTGTTGCCTTGAAAGTTGATTATTATTAACCCTTAGGATCAAATATCAGCTAGATTCATCTTCTGAATCTGCATCTTGTTTAGACTGTGAGTTCTAATAGGTTTCGGAAAATGAAATTAAATTCTGTGAAGACTGAAGAGGTTTTAGTTGCCTGCCATATTTTTACTTGAAATTTGTAGTGTGGTGATGAACGATTTTTGTTGTTACTGTTATTCTCAGTCTTTACAATGATCTAGTCTTGGTTGTGGCTGGTGGATCTCTGAGGTAACACTGCACAGTTTCCTTACGTTCTGTTCTACAAATGAGCCTAACCTGAACACAGTAAAGATTACTAGGTGTGTGCTGTAGTTTGCAGGCCTCCGTGCTGCACACGTGAAAATCTCTCTCCCTATCTTACTTCTTTAAAGCAAGGCATTATGTATGCTCAGTTTTTGAGCTTGCCTTCTTTCTTAATCTGGTGTTGCCAGAGCATGCTTGGAACGCAGGAAATACATGGGGTACGGAATTAGAGATCGTTTATCTTTATGTTGTCCATGTTTTGTTTTTGTTCAATTAAACAGGAATGTGATTTTATGGTGGTACTAAAGTGTCATCTTTTATTGTTTATGTACTTCCCACTCCACTCCCCCAGTTAACATCTTCCAGTGATCTGATTGCTGTAGTATGTGGTCATACCACAGCATTTTCTTGGAAGCTGTCCATTGCTGAAGCTATGATCCAACTGTATTCATGACAGCATCTCTGGCATTTCCCCTGGTTTTAATTTGAAAATGCAAATGAGGTCTAATGAAATGGTAATATTGGGTCCTGTTTCTGATGAATGCTGCTCTTTGAATTATGTTCTGGTTACCAGTTATTTCTAGGAGAAATTTGGTTATAACTTTTATATTTGGATTGGGTTTAAGGCATAACTAGGATTCCTTTTGCGGAATTCCATAGGAATTTGACTTGTTGAAGACGTGCACATGAGTGGAAGAGGGATTGTATTGAACTACAGTCTTTGACAATGAAAATTCCGTCTCTTGTCCAAGTGTCAGAGCTTTCTGTTCTTTGGGATGTATTCCTGGTCTCTCAAAACCAGAATTATACATAAGAAAAGCCTAAAAATCTGTCATAGGCAGCATGTATATGTTGTCTCCTGTAAATAATGAAATGGCTCTGCTAAATAGAAGACAACTATGCTGGGCATAACTTTTAAAAAGAAAAAGCAATTTGTTTATTTTTCCTAATTTAGGAAATATGTAATCATTATTTGTAGAATTGGATAGTTAAGCATTCATTAAACCTCCTTAGTAATATCACTTTAGAAGAAAATCATGCTTTTCTGTGAAAAGAAAATGGAGGGGAAATAGGATTTCCAGAAGGAGACTGGTTCTCCCCACCCCTGGCAAAATAGGGAAATAGAATATAGGAATTTGGTTAATAATGAATAAATATTATTGTCTTAGCTTTGAAGCTGATGGTCTATCTTTTGGTATTCAGAAAAGTGAAATTTCCTTAAGCATATTTTCAGATTCGTATAATTAATATTCTACTTTAGATGCTGAAATTAGAGTGTGTAGCTTTGTTTACTTTTATGTAAATATAAATCATTATGACTATCAAATGTTGTTTGGTCATAAAACATTTTTTGTTATATTAAATTGCCAAAGACCTCTACTACATAATTTCCTTCCCTGCTGTTGTACAAGTAGAACAAAGCACATAAATTTCTTTGATTATATAAAAGTACTTTTGAATATTGTTGTTACTGTTCCTCCAAAAATATTTTGCAGAGAATCACTTTTTTTTTTTTAATGTCTACCTATCTTTGAATTTTTTGTTTTGATTCTTCCTGTTCAAGGTGAAATTTGAATATGCTTATCTTATAATGGAAATAGAATGTCAAAGGATGAATAAAATACTGGAAACTCAATCTTGCAGTATGTGGTTGTCTTATCTGGATTTTAAACATTGTTTCTTTCCTTTACAGAATGCTGCCTTTTTATATGGCCTTGGTTTGGTCTACTTCCATTACAATGCCTTTCAGTGGTAAGTTGGAATAAACTAGAAGTATCAGTGTTGTGCAGTGTTTTATTGGTAGGTGAATATTTCAAATTCAGTTTGGTGTGAGTGTACAACAGTTTCATTTTTTAATTATAGATATGATATTTGAAGACATACTGTCCTGAGTTGCATATCTGACATACTGTGACATACCTGTGGCAACGACAGGAGTTGCTTGAATAGGGAAGCACTTACAGGAAAAGTATTTTAGCTCCCTGTAATACGGTTCAGCAAGGGGGATAGAGCAGTATGACTCAGCAGGGTTTTGTGAATTGTTATTATTGATAGCTTGAAAGCCTGCTTGCAAAAAAAACCCTTACTTTTCTCTTGGAAAAGTAGTGGCAATGTAGGCTTGTTTTAATTTAGATTGGTAGTCACTGATTTTTACGTAGCTCTATAATGTGAAAGTTTTGGATGTGAGAAACAGTACACTCAGACTTGAATATTTAAAACTGATGTAAAAACTCAGAAAAAGTTATAAATTCTGGCAGTGCTTTGGGGACTGAAAGGAGCTGCTGTTGGATGGGGGGGGCAGGGTTGGTTTTCAGTTGGGACTTTGGCTTTGCTTTGTTGATGATGAGAGGAGAATGGAATTGACTCAGTCACTGGGGTTCTATTGAAAGGTCCTCAGACTTTTATTGGGGTTTATTCTTGCAGAGGTGTAGTTAGCGTAATTGGAAAAGTCAGAAAGGTGCAGTGTTTAGGTCAGTGCTTTTTTTTATGCTCAGTGTGAAAACTTAATAAAATAAGTGTGACTTTATTACTTGATTGATTACCTAAAAGTTTGTAATCTTACCAGACTAAGAATGACTGCAGTTACGGATGCAGTAAGTGACTACTGACTGATGGTTTGGAACAATAAAGTGTGATTTCTGCACACCCTGCCCTGTTTCTGTGTATCTGTAAGACAGAAGATTTATGCTTTCCTCAGAAGAATGTAAATAAGCTTTTATTCTTCAAATTAAGAGAAGTTGGTTAAATCATGAGCTCAGAACCTGTTTTTTTGTTGTTGTTGTTTTGTTTGTTTTTTTTTTTTTAAATCTTGCAACTTACTCCTTTCTTTATTGATAGTGGTGAAATGAATGCTATTCATTTGGCTTTGAATCCTGTTGCATTCTAATTAACAAGAGAAGAACAGAAAAGTTTTCAGAAAACCTGAGAATCCACTAGTTTAAGATTGTGATCAATCTTGGCTGAATTTTGCCAAGTTTCAGAATGTTCTTGTTCTTAGGCAGACTTGATTCATTGTTTACCATTTGAGACTATTTTGTGCACCAGTTCTTCTTACAAGGGGTATCTTGCTACAGTTTTCACTGTGAAAATGGTAGAAAACTGTCAGAAAAAAATAAATAAGACAAAGTAGTTGATTCTTTGAAAGACTATATGTTCAACATAGACTTCTGCCATCAGCGGCTGGTGCTATTTAGCACCTTCCAGAGCATGGAGCAGCAAAGTCAGGTGATTGTGAGGCCTAAGTATTAATGAATTAGAGCTTTGAATTAATTCAGATTTTTCTTCCATGCCTTTAAGTAAGCTTGTCAAGAACATGAGTATAAATTGATGCCTTGACTTACCATGTCTTTACTGCACAGAGCTTTATGTTAAGGTTGTGTAATCAGATTTGCCATTTTATTTATACAGAAAAGTTATGTATAGTGTGGTACTAAGGAAGTTATGTATCATTAAAGTATTGGGTAGGGTTTTTAGAGGAAGAAAATCTAACACAGATAAAATCTTACACTTTTGTGTGCGATGCTTTTTGTTTGATCCCCCCCCCCCCCACCCCCTTC
>JAAGAY010145559.1:0-17338 GCA_011801015.1 Ardeotis arabs | reverse complement strand
GGGGTGCAGCCCAGGATGCAGTTGGCCTTCTGGGCCGCAAGGGCGCATTGGCGGCTCATGTTGAGCTTCTCATTGACCAGCACTCCCAAGTCCTTCTCCTCAGGGCTGGTCTCGATCCATTCTCCGCCCAGCCTGTATTTGTGCCTGGGATTGCCACAACCCAGGTGCAGGACCTTGCACTTGGCCTGGTTGAACTGCATGAGGTTGGCACGGGCCCACCTCTCCAGCCTGTCCAGGTCCCTCTGGATGGCATCCCTCCCCTCCAGCGTGTCGACGGCACAACACGACTTGGTGTCATTGGCGAACTTGCTGAGGGTGCACTCTATCCCACTGTCCATGTCGCCAACAAAGATGTTGAACAGGGCCGGGCCCAACACAGACCCCTGAGGGTCGCCACTCGTGACGGGTCTCCACTTGGACATCGAGCCGTTGACCACCACTCTCTGAGTGCAGCCATCCAGCCAACTCCTTATCCACCCAGTGGTCCGTCCATCAAACCCATACTTCTCCAGTTTAGAGAGAAGGATGTCGTGCGGGACAGTGTCAAATGCCTTGCACAAGTCCAGGTAGATGACTATCCGTTGCTCGTCCCTTGTCCACCAATGCTGTCACCCCATCATAGAAGGCCACCAAATTGGTCAGGCACGATCTGCCCTTGGTGAAGCCATGTTGGCTGTCACCAACCACCTCCTTGCTCTCCATGTGCCTTAGCATGGTTTCCAGGAGAATCTGCTCCATGACCTTGCCAGGCACAGAGGTGAGGCTGACCGGCCTGTAGTTGCCCGGGTCCTCCTTGTTCCCCTTTTTAAAAATGGGGGTTATGTTCCCTCTCTTCCAGTCATTGGGGACCTCACCTGACCGCCACGATTTCTCAAATATGATGGCCAGTGGCTTGGCAACTTCATCCGCCAGTTCCCTCAGGACGCGCGGATGGATCTCATCAGGTCCCATGGACTTGTGCACCTTCAAGTTCCTCAGATGATCCCGAACCTGCTTTTCTAGTACAGTGGGCGGTTCTTCATCTTCGCAGTCCCTGTTTGTGCCTTCCACAGCTTGGGTGGTGAGACAAGAGCCCTTGTCGGTGAAGACTGAGGCAAAAAAAGTCATTGAGTACCTAAGCCTTCTCCATGTCCTGGGTAACCAGGACACAGGTTTCCTTCCGGAGGGGGCCTACATTTTCCTTGGAGAAAAAATATAAAGATATAAAAACACATGTATGTGAAGCAGCTTTGCTCCTCGACGTGTGAGCTCTTACATACTGTAAAATCTTCAAATTGCTGCTGACTTAACACACTTTTATTGTGTCCCCCGCGTTTTCATTGTGTCCTGCACAGGACGTGCATGGCAAATGGGGATCAGCAAAGGAAGGAGCAAAGGCAAAATGATGTCAGCTAAGAGAGAAAGCAAAGGCTCTGCAGCGTATTGCTGTTTGGAGCGGAGGAAAAATGCTGAGGACGGCGAGGGGACAAAGGCCCATCTCCCTCTTTGCCTAGCACCCCTGCATCCCCGCTCAGCTGGTGGTGGAGCCGCACACCCCGCCAAAGAAACACTGCTCCTCCTCGGGTCAGAGTTTCTTCATCATCCCTGGTCTGAGGACTCGAAGAAAGGTTTCAAGGAGACAAAAATCCCTCTGTCTGGACAAAAATTGTGAGAGCAGCACCCAATGAGACCTTGCCTCACCTCTGAGGATATGTCTCTAGCAGCTGATGCTTTTTATGTTTGCTTTCTATTTTAGCTGATTTTTAAACCAGTCACTCACGACAGCCTCTTCAGTAATGCTTGAAGAGACATGGGCACGTGTGGCTGGCAAAGGGATTTTTCTCTTCAAATACGTACTTGATTTTGTGAGAAAGAGTACTAGTGAAGCTATTTCTGTTTCCTGGCAGCAAATCATTTGGGTGTCATTCTTTCAAAGTGGCTCAAAGGAAGGAAAATGGGGTTAGAAATGTACATTTGCATGTGAAAGTATGTCTCTATTTTTCACACTTTCCCTCATTCCTCCTCTTGCACTTTCTTTCCCCCTACTCAGCTTCACTCTCCTGCTCTCCCATGCTCTTACACTGTGCACACACATATGTGTGTGTCCGTATATGCGTGCCTTTCCTTTTTTTTTTTTTTTTTTCCAGAAGAATCAAGCCTCAGTAAATGACTGTATAGTCCTGTTTCACAGCAGCTCGCCTGTTCCCTTCCCTAGGCAATTTGGTGCCAACTGGATTATATCAGAGCAGTTGCTTTCCCCACAAGAGTAGGAGAAGGTGCAGGAGATTAAAATAAAGATCAGCCAACCCTGTAGCACAGCAAATTAGCTCAGGCCATTAAGCATAATGGCCTTCCAGAGGCCAAAGGGGTCAGCTATTAGTTCAAAATAATGACCTTCAACTCAGGCAGGAGGAAGCACACACACAGACGCCTGTCATTCTCCTGATTCAGTTTTCAAAATATCTACCTCACTCCCCATTTTGTACAGTTAAAATGTTTAACACATTTAATGGGACTTGATTTTTTTTTTTTTTCAGGCTGACATAAGAGTTTGAAGTTAACCATGTGGAGGCTGCTAAAAGATCCAGGCAGAGTGATTCCAGTTAACAACATGGAAACACAGTTTCCTTCATTTTGAACCTACTTGAACATCAAAGGTTCAAAAGTTCAGTGCAAATGTTCCTGGATTACATTATTTCAGAGAGGAAGAGTGAGTGAAAAACATATATATTTCCAAGGCCATACAGTATAGACTGCATATCATATGAAATATGAACTGGTTAGGGAAGATGTTGAAAGTGCTGGACTGGGATTCGGGGGACGTAGATTAAATTCCTTGTCTATGTTGCAAACTTCCTGTGTGGCCTGGAGCAAACTGCGTTACTGACTCTGTGTTGCAGCTAATGAGTCCTTTCTCCTGCCCTTTGTCTCCTTTCCCTACTCAGAGATGTGCTTTAGAGAAAGGTCTCCAGAGCTTCCCTTAATGGTGTATATACAGAGATAAATACTCCGTACAGGCTTCACTTCAACTTTGAATACTACCGAAGAAGAACTAGAAAAACAATAATTAAAAACAGTAGGTTGGCTTTCAGGAAATTCTTGGCTCTGTCACAAATTTCCTGTGTGACTTTCACCGAGTCATTTAATCTCTCTCTGACTCAGCCCCACAACCATAAAAGTACTTCTCGGTAATGTGGCGTGTAATGCATCAATTCATAGTAGTAAGGCATGTGGAAATGGCAATAGGAGGCTTAAAACGCAGATAGGTAGACTTTGTTTGGTGAATAAAAGCTGGAGAGCTCAATCTGGTATCACAGACGTCTTCTAGGGAAGCTGTCTTGAAACTCTCAACGTGTGCAGAGTGGAAGAACTAGCAGACCACAGATATATTGCACTGTGTATGGTCTCCATATGTGTCAGTCTTGAATTTCAAGCATGTTCTCCCAGTCATAATACGAAACACAAAAATCCCAAGCGTATTTGTTTGTTTAAATTGGGGTGAAAAGAGGATTAGAGGGGAGGGAAAAGTATACGAACTCAACAAGTTCTGTGAACCCCAGTTGGCAGGAGAAAAAATTCACAAAGCCATGAACCCCGTTGCTTTCTGTCATGCCTTACTCCAATATGGAGAAGCCTGGCTGAATTTATGACTGTTTACAGCATGAGAGCTACACAGTGTTTGTGGAAGTATAAAAGCTGTTGTTGAGTATCATAAAAAGAATTAAATCACCAGACTGTTTTCACAGGAGGTTAAAAGGTCTGATATAAATCCTCAAAGGGTAGACGGAAACTCTGTCCTTAATCTGCCCTGTTGTGCTGAGGTACTGCAGGCAACGCATATGGTATATAATGTTACCCAGTGCTGAGAGACTTTTATAAAGCCTATAGGCACAAAGAAGCCAATAAGGGTGAAACTCTATCATTAGGCTAACACTGGATTTTTCTGCTTTCATGAGCAGATACTGAACTATAAAGCTTTTTATTTAAAACTAATATATTCTTTTTTAAATAGGTGAATGTAATTTTGAACCCTTTGCTTCCTGTGGAGGTCTTGAGAGCACACATGTTTAAGAGAGGGAAAAAAAATGTACAAGGTGAGGGTTGGTGAATGCGATGGTCTCTCCCTCTGTCAGTGATGCCAATTAAGCACGCTTTCTGCTGGTGAGATGAACTTCACCCAGTGAGCTTTCACCGCACATCGTCTGCCAGTGGGATTGCAACAGCTGCACACAGGGCCAGTCCACACTGCAAAATGCCTGATAGCATGTCTGAGGGGATAGTTTGAGAGCTTCAGTGGGACTTGGTCATTACAATTCCCACTTGGGATAATATTTTATCCTAAATGCCATAGTAGGGCACTGCAGACAATTAGTTCATGGCTTACAAAACTCAGATTAAAGCTTTGGAAATGTTTATAAGCTGTGCAAGTGTGAAAAACACCCAGAAGTTCATTTGTACCCCAAATACCTCATCAGGATACCATTTTAAGTTTAACAATGATTAAAGACAAAAGCATTCTTATTAATTAACATTGATCAAAAGTTGATAAGAGAAAAACTAAATTTAAAAAGTCATTAAAGAAAACACCACTCCCAGACCAAGACCAATGCCAGTTTTTTCTTGCCTGGATTGAAATTTATATTGGAATTATAACATAAACCTCTGAAAAGAGGCTTTACGGTGGAAACACTGACAGGCTCTTAACCGGAGCATGCTACGGGTGCCTTTATAAACATACCAGGCATGATGGTTTTGAGCCAAAAAAAGTGCTTCTTAAAAAATGTATTAAAAATTAATTTATTCCTTATGCATATCTAAGTTAAAACTTCTTGGCATGAACTTTGTTAATTCCCTCAGGGCTCCTCTCTATCCATCACAGGCAACAAAAATGTACTTTATATAAGATAAACTGGAAGAGCCTAGCCCTCCATGGGATAAGTGGAATGCTTTGCTGGTAGATAACAGCACCTTTCCCCACACTCTGCAAACTGTGTGTGTACAAAAGCATATCCAGAACACAGCTATGAAACAGCTAGCCTTGAGGAAACTTGGTTTCGCCTCGTCTTCTAGCTTTACCATACAGCACAGACAGCCATGCAGCGCACAGGAGAGCACACAAGGGACGCATCATGGTGCAGAGTTTAGGTCGGGCAGCTGGTGAGGGTGCATGGCCATGGTCCTGCTGACCCTCTGCCCAACCCCAAGGTGACATATGAGAATCCCCCACAACGCTGAGAATGACACCAATCAGGAAGGGATGGTGTGCACCTGCACGTCTGGGCATACTCGGCTCCAACCCCTGCTCCCAGATTTGCTCCTCCCTCCTTTCCTCCTGCAGGGACACAGCAAGGCAAGCGAATACCTTCTTTCTCAAACAAGGTCCCCTCCCACCAGCCAAGGAGCAAGAGGCATTTGGACATAGTTGCCACTGCTTCCGCAACCGGAGAAGAAACAGAGTGCAATTTGAAAATTGGACATGGTCTGCAAGCGAAATCCGACATGCAAACAGCTAAGAATGCGGGTGATGTGCGATACCCAGCCACACATCTGCATCTAATTTGCACAAAGGATTCCTACCATTTTCCGGGCCTGAAACAAAACCCTGGTTCAGCAAGCCCCACAACTTTGAAGGGCTGAAATTTACAGCAGAGTCTTGCAGCCTGTTTTCCCCTCAGACAGAAATATTTCTCCCCATAACTCCCCAGTTCCTCTCTTCCAAATGCTGAGCATGTTCTCAGCCCCAGCCACACATCGCTGAAGATAAGCCTGGGGCAACGTCAAGAAGAAGCTGCAACGTTTCTTTAAGAAGTTAGTATTAATATATTTCCTGTTAGACACGGAAAATAGGATTAGAGGTGATATTATGACAAAGGCCTTCTGTGAAACGAGGAATAAATGTCATTAATGCCCCCTAATGGGCAAAGTGGTCTCCCACCTCCACGTGTGTATCAGGCCTGTATTAGATTGTCGTATATAATTGATAGTGAAATAAGACCATTTACCACGAATGGGAAAAATGGCTCATGCTGTAAATTCATTTACAGCAGATTCATTTGCAAAGAGATTGATCCGATCAAAGATTGAGAAATTGACTCCAAATTGATTTTATTATATGAAGACTAGGATCACGTTATACATATCTGTTATAGATACAGCAAGTAAACCCAAACCAAAGTCAATGGAAGAAAATCCTTCCTCACTCTAAAAGGAGTTCAAGGTACAAGATAGTGCAACATAAATGTATCTCTTAACAGTGATGTCTCTTAAAGTGGTTTTCTCCGTGTGACATTTGCTAAACAGTGACATCTATTGGGGAACAATATTTCAAGAAACTGGAAAACAAGAATCTGTTCAGATTTGACTGACCAAAGCATTTGAAATTACCCATTGTAGGACACAATTCTGAATTAGAAGAGAAGTAGAGAAGATGACCTTGTATATCTATTCCATCTTTAGGGCTAGACTATGTTTTCAGGAGCCAGGCTGAAGTAGTTGTGGGTGGGGAGGTGTGCGTGTGTGAAATTTCACTGCCACTTTAAACAAAATGCTGGCTGCAGGTATTTCCCCTGGGCCTCCAGTGGAGTGTATGTGGCATCAAAGCTTTCCCCATCATTTTAAAAAAATGCAATAGAGATACATGTTCTCCATTGTGCAGCAGCTTCAAAATCCAGGGATCCAGGTTAGGAACCGTGTCTCCTGCTGCTCGACAAGCAATTCTCTTCCCTTCACCCGGGGGAGGTAAAATGTCCTGTCCTTCCATCCACATAAAATGGCCTTTTCATTCTAGGCCTGTCAAAATGCAGCTCTGACAAATCACACCACCATCAGTGCACAGTTTTATCAGAAATAGCAATAAAAATGCTGTAGAATGGGCTACATAGCAAACTCAGAGCTCTTGTTTCATTGCTGTGAGGAGCCTGGCTCCCTCTTCTCGATCACCTCCCCGCAAGTACTGGAGGCTGCTGTCAGACTCCCTGGGGTCAACTCTGCAAGCCAGCCCCATCTCTCAGACCCTCCTTGTATGGCAACTTCTCAAGCTCCCACCAGCTTGGGAGTCTCTTGCTGAACTCGCACCAGTTTGTACACAACTTCTATCAATGGGGACCCAAAACCAGGCACTGTATCCTCAGGTCTCAAGATTGTGGAGCAGAGGAGCATAATCTCATCCCTAAATGGATGAGATGGTTGGCTCCCGCATGGCTTATGGTGCTCCAGGGCAACGGCACCTCCCGCAGAGCTTCTCCCCAGCCTGGCCGCCCACAGTTTGCACCCTTGTAGGGTTATCCCCTCAGAGGCCCAGGAGTTTGCATTGATCCTCCTTGAATTTCACAAGATTGCTGTTGGCTCATCCCTCCAGCCCGACTGGGCCCTGAGGTGGAGAGTCGTGTTGTTGTTGCTCCTGAAATGATTTTACTAATCTTGTACATGCCTTGGAAGCTGTTCAGGGCATTTCTGAAGGCAGCTCCAGGGTCAGATGATTTTCTGAAGTGAAGCTGGCAAGCAGTGCCTGAGAGGCGAGCCAGGCGATTTCCCACAGAAGTTCAGTTTCTGTGGTTTTGATTTATGTTGTTATTTTGTAAATGGCACGTTTTAAAAGTAAAAATATAAACAGCAAGTTAAGCAATGTAGTCTAATACATACTTAGAAGAAAAATGAAATGAATGCTGAGAACCTGCGTACTTAGTTTCTGTGGCATGGCCTCAATTTCAGGTTGACCTGGAGTTTTTTAAAATAAAATAAAAATGTATTGCAATGAAGTTTTTCTAATGAAAATATATTTATTTTCCGTTATGAAGTCCAGAGTGGAATTTCTAATCTGAATCAGAACAAAGGAGCAGCACCTCCAAATAGTCCCTGCCTAGGGTTTACTTTTAGAAGAAGAGAGACCCAGACCCATAATCCTGTTGTGCTCAGCTCCAAATGAGGACCTCCTACCTCCCAGTGGGTCCCTAACAGATTGCTCTGCTCAGTTTCCAAAACAGTTTTTGGAAGACTTTGATTTTACTCCAACACAGAACAAAAATAAGTTTCAAAACCTCAACATTTTTTGTTAAACAGAATTTTCCCAGCCAAACCTACCATACGTTATTACTGTTACAAATCCCCCAAGTGCTTCCAGAATAATCAAAAAGGAGTGCTGCATCCAGAAAAATTCCAAATCAAAACCAAAGGGTAGAAAGAAGACATACAACACGTCAGGAGGTCAGTGGTTGTGTGGCCACCCATTACTGGCATAATCATAGAGGGAAGGAGATTATTGTCATTGTCTAAGTGCCCACAGGAGTAATCCAGCCTGGACTGTTTAGAGGGGAGCGTCTCCGAATTGTGCAACCTCCCACATGCTGTTCCCCACACAGGCAATGCTCCCTGTGCACACAGCCATCTGTCCCCCTTCCCCTGCCTTGGCAGCCACCTCCTTCTCTGTGTTTCCCCACCACGAACAGAGCAGCCCTCCTCAAACATCCCTGCGGCAGGAGCCGCTGCTGCCAACCCTACCCTTCTGCCCACTTGCCAGAAGGAGTAGGGGGACAGGTAAGGAGGGGTGAGCAATGCTCTCGTATGGGAAACAGGAGAGGACGTGAGTTTAAGCATGCCAAACCCAGCCCTGCTCGTCTGGGAAGAGAGACAGGAGCCAGGGTCTGTCACAAAGCAGAGAGGGAATTGGGCTCGTTCCCTGCACAACTTTCCCTCCTTCATCTTCCAGGGCTGACTGGGCACGTTCCAGTCTGTGTTTGACCTACAGACAGTCACGACTACACTACGCCTGGTATTAAAGGCTTTTTGTAGCCACGTGTCACCTGGATCCTTTATCCAGGTGAGGAACCCTCAAGCTGAGACTGTTTAGGTATCGCCTACCAGTGGGGTGATGGTGAGAGCTGGAGCTCAAGGTCTACACAGACACTCACAGCATGGGTGTTTGACTGTCAGAGCATCACTCTCTCACTGCTCTGCAGCAGCTTGAGCACAGATCCTCACTCAGGTTCATGAACCTCAGTGTTGGTCCTGGGGCCACTAGGCTGGGCTCCGCTCAGCATGTGATGTTTAGTCCACTTCTGCCTTATTTCTCCATCTGCAATATGGGGAAAATACATATATTTCCCTGTTTTCCAGGATAAACCCATTACAAGATTGTGAAGATCTGGATGGGGAACAGAAACAGGAAGAATAAATGTTTTTGTTTTCCTATTACAGTGTGAGGAATTTTCATGGGAAGGCAGGCAAAACCTGTACTTTCTGTAGCAGAATAATAATTTCAGCCTAGAGAAAAAAAAACCTGGAAGACGCCTCTGGTAGGAAGCTGTACCTTTTTCTCAAGGAGCTCAGGCACCATTATAAGACAAAGTACCTGTGCATTCTTCCTTAGGATTGTCTTTCGCCAAAAAAAGATAAGCTCTCGGTTGAATGCTTGGCATCAAACAGCAGACAGTGAAGTGGGGACTTCTCATGTTCTGATGTCTGTGAGAAAACACCACCTTTGTGAAAAAGAAAGCACGGTTTGCTAAAACAGTAGTTTCACAGCTAGTTGATCTTTCTGCTCCTGTGTGGATGAAGGACATTTCTAGCTCTGCAGCCCTTCTGCCCCCACTCCTCTCTGCTCTGCATGGACACTCTTCCTCTGGTCAGATGTCTGGGACAGCACAGGTCAGGGGCAGGGTATGCACTTCCTCAGCCTCTTGTTCTCTGAGATAAAGATGAAAAGAGCAATAACACTAACCAATCCAGAGCTCTGTTGTATTTATAGCAACCAAAATTAACATCCTCTTAGGTTGGCCTGGGAGCTCCTGGGTTTGTTTGGCAAGCAGCTCTGGGAAGAGATCTCTGTAGAAGTTTTTCTTCCTGGAGATCCGGAATGAGTCTGGGTCTGCTTCCTCATCTCAACATTCCTAAGTGTAAAAGAGCGCCAACCAGCAAAGCAAGGATGTGAGAAGGGCATGCACCTCGTCTGTTCCCTGCAGTAGCTCTGCCTGGCACAAGTTCTGCAATCATTAGGGCATCAGGCTTTCTTCAGTATTTTCTTAGTAGGTTTCCACAGACCCTATGTACTTGGGCCAGCATGTGATAAGGTGACCAGAAATACAAACACATGCTCTGCACAGTGCTTTAATAATTTGTGAAAGAAAGGATTAATGCAAAATCTCCTGATCTGACTCCTAGAAGCAGTTTTATCCCAGGTTAGAAAATGGATGCTTCTCCACACAGATCTTCTGTGAAGGCAATTGTGCTGAATACCCAAGTGGTGTTTACTAGAGGCTTCAGCCAGCAGTTATTGATGCATATTTTCCCTCTATAGCAGGAAAGTACGGGCTGTTTAGTTTAGCTGGATACTCTTCTGCTCAGTAAGAATTTAGGCTCCCTCCTAACCCTGTTCCCCATTCGTCTCTGAGTTTGGTTTCTCTTCCAACATCTTGGGCATCACAGAGCATTCCAGTGCTTGGAGGTCAAATGTGAATATTGACATATTATTGAATATTGAATATTGACAATATTCACAAATGTGAATATTACACATCCCGTCTCGATAAGGGGTTGGTAATTTTGTTTTTCTCTCGTTTGAAAACCATTTAACTAATTGTGTCATTACTTTTGTTTATGTGATATTTGAAACGTCCCTTTATTAATGTTGTCCAGCACTTCAGTGTAATAGTGTGCTTCTATTCTCTGCCAAATTTCCATGTTCTCAGGCAGAATGCTTTCCTTTGGCTGATTATTTTGAGTATTTTTTCAAAATCAGCCCAAGTCCCATTTCTTGGAACAAAGCTGAGAATGAGGTATGTTATTTCCCATTTTAAAAAGTTATTTTCTGATACCTTTGAGATATGCAAAGTCTTTCTATCTCAAAGCAGGGACTGGGATTAGACTGGCATGGTAGCCTTAGTATTAATGCACACCTTTTGCTATTTAAAGGAAAATTGTCTGGTTTAGCCCCAATTTCAGGAAAAAAAATAAATACCTTTGTTCTATGTTAAGGATATCAATGCAAAATTAACATTTTAGTGCTTGATTTCATAGCCTTATTAATAATGTTTTCCATATATTATTTATATATGCTATATTATTGAAGTACTTTAAAAACTTATTTTCCAAATAACCTTTTACACCCTACTGAGTAGTTTTTTAGCATATCAAAATTCACAGACATATGAACACAAAAAATATTGCTCTAAATACAGCATTGATTAACAGTAAACTTTTAAATGAAAAGTCTGTAGGCTGGAGTAGCACAAATAATTATTATAATCAACATGAAGAGATTTTTTAATAAAGCTTATAAAATAGGAAGAGTGGCACCATGTGTTGTTTCCTGTATTGAAAGCAACTATTATTTGCTACTTCTAAAACATCGCTGTTTGAATGAGATATTTAAACCAGTGTCTCTCATTTGCCAGGCTCTGAAGCTACCCAGCTGGGAGGGCAGAGAAAGGAAGTGTTCAGGGAGCTCACAAAGAAAATGTGCCAGATCCTGCTACCGGTCCTACCAGTGTATGTCTAGAGTAAATCTATTTGCTGTATTCATGGGTATTCTGGAACAGTATAAAACAATGCCAATTGGTCCATTGGGTAATAACAAGACATAGAAGAGAAGAAGAGAAGAAAATGAAATGAAAAGAAGACAGGCTGCACCGGAGTGATTGCCATGTATTTTTCCACTTCTTTCACCTCAGCTTCTGGGTGCCTCCATGCTATACCCTTATGGTATGGTCCCTCACTACCTTTGCTGCATGTACTTAGAGCTGTTGATGCTTCCAATGTGGTGCATAACAAGCTGACTGTATACAGAAATGCAGGTTTATATCACAACTATTTGCTTTTTGTGCTAAGTCTCATCTGTCTGTGCAAAGGAGCCAATAAAATCACAGGAGAGGTTCTGAGACATTCATCATGTACAACATTATGTTTTGTTTCAGTATGAAATAGTTGTAAAAGGATTATAAAAATGTGATTTGCCAAAAATATTTTAAATATTTGAAAAAGGATTTGGTGACATTTTCCTTATAAAAATAACTGATTCCTGCTGTGTTGACAAATGTGATGTTCATAAAGGGTTTTGGCAGCTGTACGGAATGAGGTGTTTCAGCTGTTATTCATATAGATGGATCATTCTAGAGATCTACAGATGTGATGCACATTAAAAATGTAGTGCTACAAGCTTTCGTAACATTTATAGATGTTTTAGGAGGTGAAGAGCAAAACCTGGACATTCATCTGGCATTGGACTGTTTTCACTGGGGGAAGAATTGTGTTCATAAAGCCAGGAGCAAAACCTCAGGACCAGTCCTGAGCTAAACACCACAGCGGGGAGTCCTGGGGAACCTGAGGAAGCTGCAGAGTAGCACACAGATGCTGCCATGCAGGAGAAGCTTGTGGTTAACAAAGCTGCTGAACAGCAATGGCCAGGGCTCTACGTTGGGCTCCTACTTCATACCCCACTTCAGGATGCACGAGGAGTCCTTTATGCCCCTGAATGCCAAAACATACTGGAGGTATTGGCTGAAACCAGATTCCTCTGTGCCTCTCACATTTCCCCTGAGCAGAAGTGTGTGACCTCCATGAGATGGGGCCATCCAGAGCTACAGGGAAGGGGAACCCATTTGCCTCTAAGGATGCAGTTTGCAGGAGCAGCAGAAAGCCGAAGCCTGGAGCGCATTTACTGTGCCAGCTGCAGGGCAAGAGTCACTCTCTACTAGCTTGCTGTCAGGGTTCGTAACAGATTGCAGAAAGTCTGGCAGTAGATCTGACCTGACTACTTGACATGCGAGAAAATGGACTTGCACACAGTGAGCTCCACACATATCACACTTCTCCATGTGAAAACAAATCCTCTAGGACTGCCTGTTCTGCTACCCATATTCTGCAGAGCTGGATTTGTTGGATTCAGTGTATATGCATGGGAAAGCTCACCTGCTTATGTGCTGAAAGTCTGATGCACCCAGAACTTAAGCAGGCTTACAGTGCACATGCTTTGCATTGCATGCAGCCATTTTCTGTCTAGTATTTTGGTGGAAAAATATAGGAGCCCTATATGCCACATAATCGGAGGGACCACAGCTGTGCTCACCTAGCAGTCCCTTTGAGGGCCAGGGCTCAGACAGCCCTTTGTGCGCTGCTATGTGCTGGTGATATGTTCAGTGTTGCACCAGGACAAAAATAGAATCTCTACTAGAAAAAAAAATGTATAAACTCAAAGACAAAGAAAGGCATGACCTACCAGAAACCTAGAAATAATTGATTCATGCTCTTTAATAATTAAAACCCTCCATCTGAGCGTTCAGGCAAAGGAAGGACACTGTCTGTGAGTATCTTACACTAAAGCTTAAAATACAGAAAATAAGATTTATTTTGGGGGGAAAGATGTGGAATCCCAGGGAATGTGAATCACAGGGAAGTTACAGGACTATATGAGAAGAAGAAGATCCCGGTAGGTGGATCCTGCATTGGCTTATTCTTTATTTTATGAAATAGAATCCTGAATAATTAAATTCTACAAATAATTTCCTTTTTAAAGTTATTTTGACTGAGAAGAGAAATGACCCTTCAGATTTTCGGTACATCCATGAATCAACACATACCTGTGGATGTCCTGCTGGTTTAGAGCTTTTTGGTATGCTGTAGTTTGAGCAGGAAGGGAAAGGTTGGATTGTGAAAATGAAACAGCTTGCATATTGAAGATAGTTGGCTTTGATTTATTACATAAAAATGATTGGAAAGAGAGAACTGAGGTCAGCATACACACAGGCTTGTGCTGTAACCCGCATACTGTCTTTCCTGAAGTTGGGAGAGTAATGGATGTGCATAATGCAAAGCTTGCTACTGCAAAATGTTCCATGTTTTCAGCTCTCACGGGCACACAAGCTGCAAGCTGAGGTTGCTGATCATCCTTAAAGATGTACTTGGAACTGTGCAGCACTGAGCCTGAAAGTACTAATACTACAACTTGCTCCAGACATCACTTTAGAGATAGGAAAGTTGTATGTTCACTTTATTGTGTATAGAATAGCCTGATACTGGAGCAATAAAACTCTGCCCCAAACTATTGCAGGTCCAGCTTATGTGTGGTTTCAGGTGTTAACAGAATACCAGAGAAGAGTGACTTGCAGGTTTTCATTCTGAAATGCCAAATGCCCTCTCAAATTGAAGAAAAACTTAGGCAAGTATACAAAGGCAAGAAAACAGATCTAGATTTATTTTGTAATGACACAAACAGAAAACTTTACATTTATCCCCAACAAAGGGAGCAGGTAATTAAAATAACATCCCTTAAACTGCGCAAACATATAAACAGCTCTGTGATTTTAAGATGTCAACATGTGGACATCAGTAATTTGCACATATCAGTATTTTGCTAGTAAATAAATGCACTAGTTTTCACACCTGACCAGAAGTTGCTCTTCTTAATTTAAACTTACAATAAATAGAGCAAGCTTTTTTACTTCCTTAGCTTCATTTCTCAACGCAGGCATCTTCCACGTAGTGAACGTAACGACCTTGTCTGTATTGCCTCCATAGGCAAGTGGAAAGAAACGTGTGTTTTAATGAAAATGAGAAAGTTCATAAGGCTGATGCTTCTAGGGCTTAGCAAGCAATTATACTTGCTGTATAAATACTAGTTGTTACATAGGCCTCCAGTTATGCTGACTGACACTAGCACAGCAAGAGTGCCGGGTCAAATGCAATTAGACTGGAAGTAATGTTGGAGTAAAACTCAAATCTGTAACAGGACAAGAAGCTGACAGCAAAAGCCCATTTTCTCCCTCTCCATTGAGGTCACTGATGGTACAACAGAACACCTTACTGCATTACGTCTCTCCGTCACTGCGGCTAAGAGGAAAAGCATATCAAAAATGTATTTCTTATTTAACATCCAGCAACAGCTCAGATCTCAGCCTCCATTCAAACGCTAATGCTCACACAAAGCTGTTAGTCAATTACAAGAATGTTTTTCATTTCTGTTCCCTTTTTTTCCCAGGAGCAAAATTCCTTATGACATTTTGTGTGAACCCCCTGTAAAATCGTGCCATAAAACAGAGAAGAGGAAAATAAAATCCTTATTATTTTAACATCTCGGTGTTGGCTGTGAGCAGTTGGTACATTTTTTAATCAGTGACTGTACTCTTGAATCCTCATCACTGAGAGGAGAGAATTAATTTGTATCTTGAAAAATCCTTACTGAAATCCTCTGGAATATACATGCATTCTCTGAAGGAAGGCTTGAAAGGGTGGGATTTGCTTGCTATTTTTTAAGTAATGAACAAGCAAAAGATTTGACGTAGCTGACTGATATTTAAATAAAATAACCTTTGTGAATGGATGCTTATTTCAAACAGATAATTTCATTTTATAACTCTCTTAAGCAGAACAACAACTCTTTCACACTGCATCTGTTCACATGTCAGCAAAAAACCACCCCTACTGATTACTCAAGCAGGATTTTTTTCTGATAGGTACTAATACTTGGGGTTTAATTCTAGCATTTATTTACTTGACATTTAGTTAACTATGTCTTCACTCTGTTACTATGCTGAGAAGTGCTGGATAGTACTGAAGGAACCTGCAGTCCTTTAACAAATCTAAATGAAGCAAAAATGAAGCTTTGGTGAAAATTTAGCAGAGCTCAACAATGGTGCTGGTGTTTTACAGGGATGTTTAGAATTGCCATTACTTTTTGCTACTGGGTTTCACATAGCAGAGGAAAAGCTATGTAAACACTAAATCGTTGTCACTCAGCCTTCATACCAAATGTGAAGGTCTGTGCATTCGGACTCCAGCAGCTTCCATGCTCACATTTGTGGTCCTGGTGGTGCTACTGACATTTCACAGTGGGGTTATAGAAGCAGAAAGTGGGGTCTGACTCACTTGAAAGCAGGATAGACATTTGGGTCCAGAACTCAACGCTTTAATCTCTCTAGTGTTTTAAAAATCTATTGTATAGAGCAGGATGTTCTTGGGCAAAGGGGAAAGCAGACAGCTCAGCCAGAAAACTCTTCCTAGACCACAGCAGCAAAATGGACAGAGAAATGTCACCGTGGCCACTGGGAAGGAGGCAGGGAAACCAGAAGCAAGACCACTGACACCTTGCTTCTTTCAAGGAAATGGTAAAGCCTTTGTCCTCCAGAAGGCAAAAGCCAGGAACCATTGTCCCCAGCAAACAGACTAAATGCACTGGGCCAGTTGCCTGGTGGTCGCTGCAATGGGGGGACAGATCCTACGCCCTCCTTCCTGGGAAGGACACCATGATTCCAGCCCAGGCATTCTCCTTCCCAGAGCCAAAGAAGACTAAACAATCCTACTTTGTAACAGTGCACAGAAATATTCAAACAGTTGGGAAGCTGAACTCAGCATTTCCCACAGAGCAAATTTGCATTGTAGACCCCACTGTAGCACTGCCAAGAAATGTGATCCAGAAGTAAAATATTGTAGTTTCAGGTGGATTTGGGCACTGCTATGGATCCTATGACCTCCAGCTCTCTATTCATGACAGAGGGTATCAGAAAATGTTTGTGTCATCTCCTATGCAACTTTTCTGGTGCCTAATAGTGCACAAACTGATAGTACAGCCTTTCTTTCATCTGGAGTATTTCCAGAGGCTTTTATAAGCTTTCCCTTCTCTGGGTTAGTTCCTGTTTCCATAAAATTAGTGAGAAATTGGATAGCTCAGCCCTCCGTTAACTTGGCTCAAAGCTGGCCAAGGGATTCAGAAGTTAATGGGAAGACAAAAGTAGTGGCACATAAGCACAGTATGATCATATAAACCTCATTTAAAATTGAAGCTGAGCTTAAAAAATATTCAGATTACTCCAGTTCAGATGATGGAAGCTATTAGGAATTGATCTTTAAATGGCTGCTTAACTTATGGTCTGAGTTCAGGGCAGAGTTTGAGGGGGGGTGGTTAACTGATTGATTCAAACTCATATTTCTGCACCGTAGACTTTTAAAATTGCTTTGAAGTTTAATCCTTACTCTAAACTTCTGGAGTTTGTTGAGCTTTTTTTTGGGAGATACCTACAAAAAGTGGACAGTATTTTTTCATTCTCACTATTAATACATTTGTAACTTCTAACTAATATACCTTAATACAAAAAGAGCTATTTTGCTATTTGCTGGTATAAAAAAAAAATATTATTATTATTATTATTCAGGAAAAGTGTATTATCCCTGACTAAGTATTGCTAAATTAAAGATTATCTATGAAAATCAAAAACCCAAAGATTTTTTATATTGACTTTATGTCAAAAAACTCTCAAATTTATCCAAACTGTGCACATTTTATGGAAATAAATACATTATTTGAATATTGCTTCCAAGATTCATGGAAAATAGTTTCAGCTAGACAGACTCATGAGGACTAAGGTGTATCACTACA
>JAAGAY010145558.1:9529-107283 GCA_011801015.1 Ardeotis arabs | reverse complement strand
GTTACAGCCCACCCAGTCCACCCCCCTGCAAGGAGCAGGGACATCTCCAACCAGATCAGGTTGCTGATGCCCCATCCCTGGCCTTGAATGTTTCCAGGGATGGGGCATCCACCACCTCTCTGGGCAACCTGGGCCAGTGCTCCACCACCCTCAGCATAAAACATTTTTTTCTGATGTTTGGTCTGAAGTCTTTTGTTTGCAGATGCCTGGCTGGCAGGTACGGCTGTAATGCAGGCAGCTCCAGCCCTTGCCAAGGAACACTGTTGGGGTCCTGACCTGATGGCCCAGGGGTGATATTCTCCACTTGAAGTTGAGGTGCGAATTTCTGACTGGAAAACACTGGGGGTGGTTTTATGCATTGGATGATGTGTGCAGACATTTCCTCAAGTCTTGCACAGTGCATGGATGCACAATAGCCTCTTTGGTGCCTCCTGACTCCACCCAGGGCTGCCCCTCCAGCCGTGTTTGCTCTGAGTGAGTCACAGTCCTTCTCTCCAAGGGCTGCATTATGGAGCAATGCGGTTTATAACCACCCGAGCAGTGGGGTGTGGTAACGTGTCCAGAGGGAGAAGATCACAGCTCCAGAGAGTCCCTTTTTGTCAACAGGTCCTGCTGATGTCCCCTTGGATGGCAGAGAGCTCATTTAAAACAACTTGATGCTCTGTTTAAATACAAAACCCAAGCAAGTGTAGTAATCACACCCAAAATAATGAATACCAAAGAAAATGAGATATGGAAGTCAGCTGAGAAGACTTTCCTGTAGCTGGGGATAAATAAAATACTTGATTATGATAACTTTAATTCTTGATGTTTGCATTTAAAAACCTGCAGCTAGAGGTCAAAGCCTCTACTTGCTACAGGGATGGAAACATTTCTTGTTAATAACGCAGAAGCAAAGAGCAGAAAGAAGATATAGCTAATAAGAAACAGGACCAAACACAAACAGATCCATAAATTTGAAGCAGGCTCTTACTAAAATGGAAGTCGGAAGCGGAAAGCTCAAATATTGGAGATGGGCTCGTGCCTTAATGTCTGGAGTCAGATTTCAGGATCTCTTGAATGGCGAGATTGTAATGATAAAAGAGACTTTAATTTAGATGTTGATTGAAAATACTCCACAATTGCAAAGAACAAGGCATGTGCTGTCAAGGTGTTTTAAGCCAATTGCATTATATTTGCTAAATTGGAGGTTTGGGCATAATGACAATTCAATTGAATTTGAAGAGGCAGTAATATTATATCTCAATCTGCAGGTCATCGTGGGTGGCTGGATGATGAAGCCTCATTCGCTTTTAGTATGAACAAGACATTTACAGACTTTCAGATCTGACTTAAAATATCACTGACAATAAAAAGGTCACTTTCCTTCAATATGATAAACTCAGTGATTCATAAGTCTCTATTCTCTTTGAAACGGGGTAAGGTACCTCAGCTGAAAGTATTTCCTGTATTCTGACCTAGAAAATCTGGTTTTCGGTGCATAGCGATGGGTAACGAGCCTTGCTCAAGGGTAGGCACAATTTTAAGGGGTGACGGGGCCACGTTTGGAAAGCCCCATCCTTGTGGGCACCTGCAAGCTGACAAAAGGCTGCATGGGGGTGTGCACCCCTCTATCAGAAACCAGTCTGCGAGACACCCGTCATGGAACAGAATCCCACGAGCAGATGCCATCTAAGCAATTATCTCTGCTGCTAGATGGAAGGCCCATGCTGAATCGTGCTAAGATTCCCTGCTTCCTCACTGTAATTGCTAAAATATAGCAGTGCAAAAGCAGAAGCTTGGGCTGTTGCTTTGCAAAGTTGTTTCCACGCAGCTCAGGTTAAAAGTAAATCAGCTAATGGTTTTAATTAGCCATCTTTTCACGTCTTCCCCTCGTTGTCCAGGAGGAGCCCTGTAGAGATGGCACAGATTGCAAAGGCACGCAGCGCTTAACCGCCCTGGGTTTTGCAGCCGGCCGTGGCAGTGTGATTTGAACCTCATCTCGCTCACTTTGCACCATACGATGGACAGAAACAGCCCTTTTTTTCTGGTCAAAATGGACTTGGGGATCTGTTTTAAGCACTCCCTCCTGTCTGGTCCATAGGACCTCTGTGGCAGAGCCTGCACCTGGACACATTTCTTGTAGCTACACTGATTTCTGTTATTTCCCTCATTTCATTTCTCCTTTGGCTACATGGAGAATAAGTCCAAGTGCGCACATTTTATTTCTTTAAGTCTATGCGGCAGTTTAACATCTCCTGGAGCACTGTCTCAGTGTGTAATAAGGTGTCGAGGGAGCATGACTTTTGAAATCCCGGTAACTAATCTTATCGCACAGGCAGAACTTGTGCTTGTTTTTCAGGCTATGATCGGATCAGGGAGATAAATTTTTAATTAAATTAGGATGATTCCTGGTTTTGATAGGCACTTCAGTTTTCACAGTTCCTGCAAACAGACCACATGGGATCTGCGCAGGTTCGAGATGCTGAGGGACATGGGGGTTACTGCCCCCAGCCTCCTTGGGCAGCCAGGATTGCAAAGGAGGGACAACAGGTCCAAAGCTCTGAACCAGTGTGTCGAGCCAAGCCATTTGCTAGCCCGTCTGCATTCCTTCCCACCGAGCTGCTGCTGTCCCAGTGTGTTCTCGTGCTGATCAGTTTTCCTTGCATCAAGAGCTTTTAGCACAGACAGTGTGGTTTTAATACTGGCCATGTGCATCTTCCTTCCCCATCTGTTTTTTAATTGCTTCTGAAATACTTCAGAGAAAAAATCTCATCCTAACAAAATTAGAGATGATAGTCCCTAGGAACAGAGAGGATGGGGCACGCGCTCCCCATATATTGTTCCAAGTTGCCAATGGGGCGGATAATTGGAAATTATTGCAAGTAGATGTGTGAGTATGCATTTATTTTATTAATAACCTCTTCTAGCAGTGTTACAGAGCATCACAGGTTACTTATGCCATGAATAGATGCTGTGGTCTCGCCTGTTGAAAAGCAAATTGTCCTCTGTCTAAGCCCTTTGGCTGTACATCTCGACAGCACTGTGTACAGCCAAGGATGCTAAAAGCCATCATTTTGAAGTCATCAGAAGTGATAACATAAAAAGGACCAACTGTTAGACTGTACTGACGTTATAGGCACCAAAACGAGCAGCTTCTGCCACTTCCCCGCTCCAGCAATTTCTGAGCCAAACCTTTGCCATGACCAGAAGGTACAACACCATTATTCACCTGTTTTCTAGGAGGCAGAGGAGGGATTTGTGTGTAAAATAGTTCAGATAAACAAAGCAATGCAGGCACATGGTTTCCTTTCTGCTGTGCTGCCTACCTTGGCCTTGGCCATGGCCTCCCCCACGGGAAGACCCGCTCCATCCTCCTCCAGTCCTCGTTGAAAAGTATTTAGCTGCCCTGCTTTGCTGTTTGGGTGCTTTATCCTACTGCTTTGGCTGAGGTTTCCTCTATCCTTGGTTTATTTTTGTGTGCATGTGGAGTTCCATATGAAGTAAGTAGTTCTCAGAAGGACTGCCAAGCAGGGAAGCAGTCTCAGATAATAATAAAAGTCATAAAAACAAACCCCCTCCCGAACCCAAGCCATTATTTTCTTGCAGACATATTGAAAATGCAAAATCAACTTATTAGCTAAGCATTCAGTCCTGATTTCATGATTTTATGTTTGGCTTTTATATATATAATATCAATTTTCCGCTTTCATAACACCCAACAAAAAAAAATCATTTCACAATCCACTCCTATTTTGTTTTTCCTATTTCCAGTCCCGTCAAACTCAGCAACAAAACAGCTGGCAGTTCAGATGCAAGTGTGATTGCAGCCTAATGTGGTATATTTAGGGAATTTCAGACCTACCGCGCTGAATTTGAGGTAGAAACTAAATCTTGTGTCGAGATGTTGCCCCTGGCTGACTGAAGATATACACTGCCAAAATGAAACTTTTACAAACAAGCTGGTTTCCTCCTTTCATTTTCAGTGGGAAAATTTTACTTGTAGTCAGAAGTATTAAATAGCAGCTTTTCAAAGTGGAGTTGTTATGGAATCCCATAAACTTTGAGACGTTTTGACCGAAGCAATGGCTCAGGCTGGATTCTCGTACAAAATAATGCAATGTGACAAGCTGATGAGTTCACATCAGTGATGATCTGTATTATCCATTCACAGAAGGCAAATGATCCAAATTTCTATGAATAATTAGACAAAAAGGAGCAGGTGGTGTCAGGTTTTCCTATTAGTTGTCAACAACATAAGTAGTTTCCACCAACCATTAAGATGTTTTTCATGCCTCTCAGCAGGAAAAGGCCACAGTTCTCCAAAATGTACACTTGGCTCAACAGTCCTGGATTCAAGCAAAATTTAAAACGTAGCTTAGAGTCCTGAAAAGATCTCAATGAAATCCACATGTGCTTTCAAAGTCAAGGCTTGGATTCTTGGCCTGTCAAAATAGCACGTTTCTTAAATAGCACGTTACTTAAATAGCATGTTTACACTCTCGCTGGCATCTGTTGTGATCGAAGTCTTCCATGTGAAACTTGCTGCCCAAAATGATGTGTGGCTTTGCATGATACAGTGTGGTGGTTGCTATTTCTGCAGCAGCCTGCACACGTTTGTGCTTCTGTGACTCTAAATCCTTCTCTGCAGACCGGTTACCCTGCAGTGTTCCAATGGCAGACACCCAGCCTGTATGGAACAGCTACACACTTAGACTCGCTTCTTCAAGACCAGACTTACCTTCTTCTTGGGCCAGCACGTGGCTTCCTGAAGTCCAACAGGCAAGATGATATCCAAATGCAATGGTTAGGGCCCTTAGCACAATCAGGTACAGCAGGTATTAAACGAGGCCAGCTGAGAGATCAGTCAGTCTTGTAAGAAACTGAAGTTAAAGCCAGTTCTGGTCCTCTCAAAACCAGCAGCAATCTTGCAGTAGACGTTACTCTGCATGATGTGCCGAGTGAGTGGAGGCACACATCCCTTGTACTGATGCACCAAAGGAGATGGGAATCCTGACTCCTAATTCACTGGACATGTTAGATGATGGTTTAAATTGTTTCCTTGTACCTATTTCCATTTGGCTGCTGTACAGATTTTTTAGATACATTTGGTTCATCAGCCTTTCCTTAAGTGGTGAATCACACTGACGCTGTGTTGAGTATTAATAAACACTCGCCTGTGCTGGGCAGAAGAGGGTAGAGGACACCAATGCTTTTACAGCTTAAAAAGCCTGGAGAATCAGAATTCCAGTTGCAAGAGCAAGTGTTGGAGGAAGGGACCTACCTGCATGTCTAGACACAGCATTGAGAAAGGGATGCAGGACACCAACAGAGGCGAACCCCATTTTCCATGGGGAGAAGCATTTACACTGCTGCTGAACACAGACTGGGCTGGTACATGGGTTATAGTCCTTTCCATGCCAGCTCAGAGTGGTTTCCTCCAGGTTTGCCGCAAGCCAGTGAGCACGCTGTCTCTCAGGTGACGGTGGCTTGTTCCCCTGCTGATTTCCCTATTTGTAGATGCATGCTGGTGGCCAGGATGGTTTCTGGACTGAGAGACTGTGTCTGTTTTCCTCACTTTTGGTTACTCTGCGGCTGTAGCATACAGGAGTTTAGTTTAGGAGTAAGACTACATCATAATGTCTGGTTTAGGACTGTGGTTAATGTTGGTCTGCAGAGCAGTGGAGAGGGTGTCAGGTCATCTGTAGTTTACAGAGCCCTTTCTTTTATCATTCTGAAAGCAGTGAAGCAGTGAGACTCTTAAGAGAGTATTGGGATACTTAACAATTTGCTCCCGGTTTTGCAGTAAGTCTTGGCAGAGATTTCCTCTTCAGGGCTGCTTGGACACTCCCAACACCCTAAGTCCGACATAAAGACTTTGATGCAATGGCTTGGTTGGGAGCTTGCAGTCAGAGGTTTCAGCAGCCAGCCAGGTGTTTTTAGCTGCCACCACTGTTTTACCTCCCATGCAGCTGGCAGATCAGCGAAGGTGACAAGGAGCTCCTGAAGAAGGTCACAGACCAATTTCCCCTCACTGGTGTTTAGCAGTTGTTGAAAATCTTGACCATTGGTTCTGCTTTATTTCACCAACTGTTGCCATCCTGTGTCAAACCAGAATTGCTCTGAGCCCTACACACTTCATACTCTCCAGGATTTACCTGCTGTTTGACAAGGGTGGTTTTCGACCCCAAGTCTTTCTTTTGATGTACACTGAGTGGTCCTTCACAGTAAAGCCAGCTAAAAGTGGAAGTTGTTGGCATTGGAGGCCACCCGAGGCAGCAGATGATGAGTCGTCTGTTTGAGCAGAGCTCGAACAGCCTCATCCCCGTCATCGAGCCAGCCGTGATGTTGCTTGGATACAAACCCAGGAGTTTGCTGACAAGGGCAGCACAGAGGCACCAAGGCGGTTGCTGAGCCTGGATCTTTCCTTTGGACATGCTTCTGCAGCCAACAAAAGGGCAGCCATCCCATTTCACAGGGTGCCTTGTTTCCAGGGTTTGCCATCCTTATGGCTTCACTGTCTTCTCAGATCCCTGGGAATGACATTAAGCAAAGCAGATGTGGTAGGCTGAATGTTCAACACTGTGCAAGGTCTATGGCCAGCCCAGCTGGAGCCTTCTCTAGTATAAGTTACATGCAGAAGCTTGGTCCATACTTCAGGTCAGGATGTAGAAAACATCACTGGATGCTACACAGCCAGTAGAAGAAAGATGCTGTTCTTGTTGCTCATCATCAAGTACCCACCTTCTGTGACAAAAATAAGTGAACGCTGAGTGACACCCAACCTTTTACATATTGGGTGTCTTTGGAGCTCTGAGCTGGCTGTTACCACTCAGGAACAAGATCTTTACGTTATTTATAACAGATAGATCCGTGAGAACGTCAGCACAACCCTCAGCAGCAGTCAAAACAGCAAGTGGAAAGCTAGGAAAGTTTCACAAAGGAGCAGGGAAAGAAATAGAGCTTGTTATCACGTCAGCGTGAATCAGTGATGTGTTCCCAACTTGGATGTCATTGGGTTCTGCTTCCATCTTGGAAGGGAGATGGTGGGATGGAAGAAGTTACATAGAAGGACAAGGAAAAAGGTCATTAATTCCAGGAGGTGACTCCTCAAGTGGGAAACATCAGGTAGGAAAAAAGGTAACTGAAGAAGGATATGTTAGAAGCTGGGAAAATGATGACTGAATCTGAGAAGGGTACAAATGAAATGATAGCAGACAGTTTCAGAACAAGCTAAAGGAGATGATTTCTCCTGCAAGGTGCGAAATTTCTTGACAGCAAAAGTTTTGTGTGCTAGAAGTTTACAGGACTTCCAAAAATAACTTGGCAAATTATTCAAAGTCTCTCTTCTTCCATCTCGCAATAAAGGTAGGATTTTCTCCTGACACCTCCCTTTGACCTGTGCGTACACAGAGACGTGTCCGTTCATAGATTATCACATCCATGTGGAGGAGAGCTTCTTCCCAAGGAAGGAGATGGCAGTTTAAAGAATAGTAAAAGCAAGCACCATGCTCGTGGGGCAATACCATCCTTACCTCTGGCATCGGCGGGCAGCACTGGATAGCAATTTTTAACCGTAAACCGAAGAGCAGATCTCCTGGACTGGGGTCAGGAATCCAGTCGGGCATTTCTACTCTGTGTTCCTTCAACGAAACCCTTTAATACCTCTCTTTCCTTTTTGCAAAGTGCCATGAGATAAGTAAATAACAGCTGTGCTATACCATTAGCCTGAATTTCAGTGGTCCAGGCCCCATAGATCCCACCACCATCTGTGGAGAAAGTGAGCACTTACATTCCCTGAAAGCCAACGCTTCATCTACTTCGCCTTTCAGTATTCAATATTTCCTATTTCAGCATTCAATATTTAATAAGGAATTTACTTCTTGTAAACCTCTAAACCCAACCTTTGACCTCGAATGGCACTGGAGAAATGGCCTGCACCGTTGGCATCTAAATTTGGGGGAAAAAACCTAATTTATCTTCCCAGAGTCAACAGAAAATTCCAGTTTAAGCAGTCAATTTTTATTTTTATTCCATAAATTACAAATGAGACTAGTGATGTCAAGGGATTCCTTATCCCTTTCCTTTCATTCTGTAGTTTAGCAAAGTCTGCATCTTCCTGGCTGATTGCCACAGACCACTGGTCTGGAACAAGTCACTGCCAAGGCTGAAGCAAAATTAAGAAAAGGGATATCATTAAGGGTGGGAGAGAGGGATTTACTGCCTGTCATGGTTGCTGTGATTGCTGCTGGTGATGGACTCCTAAGGAACCACAGCACCAGCCTCAGCCCTGCTGGACCACATCTGTGCGCTGAGCCAGCCAACAGCCCCTGGAGATAACTCAGCGTTAACGTGTTGGGCACTCTCCTATGTTTTGTTGGTATTTCCCAGCGGATGGTGAGCACCTGGTGCTCAGGAGCCTGGGAAACTTTGGTGACCAGCCATCGGTTCCCCACTGGGATCACCATCAGTACTGGGGTGTCTTACCTTTAGCAATGCGGACATGCACAGTCCTGATTCTTCCTGTGCTGTTTTCTACAGTAACATGTAAAAGAAACGGCTGCAAAGCTGAGTTTCATCCACAGACTGTAAATCACACATTTCACAGCCAACAGCCACTCTTACAGCTGAACAGATTGGTGATGGCTCCTACTACTGACAATAAAGATAACATGAGAAGCTTGTGCCAGGAGATGATGTTTGTAGAACAGAGGCTACGGTTCAGTGCCCAGATCTGTAGGTGACCCTGAAGTACTCAAATCCAAAATCTATTTTTTTTCTTTTTGAAGTCTGCATTGAGGACTACGTTTGCTTGAACTAAAGCTACCAAGCTGTGAGAGGACTAAGGAGAAAACAGGCTCCAGCCTCATTTGGAGATGACCACAACGACAGCACATCTTCCTATTGCTCTCCTGAATGTAGAGACTATGAAGGCTTCCTTGGAAAGCTCTGTCTTTTCCCAATAAGAAGTCTTTCAGTCTAGTCTAGCTCGCTTCTTAACGCTTCTCTCTGGATTGAGCTCTCTATTGAGTTGAGCCAGGCATTAGCAGGCACAATGAGAGCCCTTCAGTTGGAAAATTTCACGTGACAGTAGATCTGGCTCCCCAGCACAGAGGAGGCTACGCAGCACTGCTCAACCAGTTGTCAAGCCGTTGTAACTTGGCAGAAGCTGCCTTGGTATTGACTGCTTTGTTACTGCAGTTGGAGCCCTTTGAAGAGCCTGAAGCACTTGTAATTAAACTCCACTATTGTCAAGACTCCTCCTTTCTCTCTCTCTCTCTCTCTTCACTTTTTTAAACTGGCAACTCATAAAAGGGAGTAAGAGATGTATTAAAGACCAGTCATGTGCCCATGAGAAGGTTCCTCTTCTTCCAGCAGCTCTTCAGGAGTGAAGCTGTGATATATGTAACACCACATAAGCATGGACATGTGTAGAGTGTAACAAGAAAGACCATTACCTAGCTCATGAAAAGCTTTCAAGGGCCTTGCTATGATCTGAGTCACCAGCAGCTTAGCAGCGTGAGTATGATTTAAAAAACATAAAAGTGGGAGTTGCTTAAAGTTACATTGAAAACCCGTGCCCGGATGTTACCCATTTGATGCACGTTGCGTCCAGGGAGAGAGCAGTTCATGCCCAATGCATCTGCAGTAAATGATGAGGCTTTGGAAGAGCGGGGACGGTGAAGGGGTGCACAAGTTGGAGCCAGGTCTGGGAGCACCCTTGCCATCGGGCCACTAAGAGCTGCCGGAGTCTTCTGGCAGTGAAGACAGTGGGTCGTCCTGGATCCTGGGGCTTCAGTTTCTGCAGAGCTGCTGGTGGGCTCTGGTTCAGTACACCTAAGCAAAAGGGAAGCAAGGAAAATTTCCAGGCAATGGAAATGCCTGGAATGGCGTGATCCAGACAGAATGATGGACTGCATGGAGGATTTGAAAGAAAACTTCTATTCGTTTGGGTTTGCTACTTGTACATCACTGTTTTGGTGAGCACAGGAAGGGACTGTTGCCTTGTTCAGCATGACCTGAAGCTGGACCGACTGTTGTGGTTTATGCATCTCTGCTTCACTACTTAGAGTCCCACTTTGCAGTTCCTCTTGTTCTCCATCTCTGTGGGAATGCTCCAGCTTGGGATCAGGACCACTTCCACCATCTCCTGGGCACAAATGATGGAGTTTGAGAGTAACTTGCAAGAATTAAGAAACAAAGGAAATCAGCCAACAGCATAAACAGTTGGATTACTTTTAAATCAGATCACAGACACCAACAGAAATGCCAAAGCTACCTGAATAACAAACACATTATGAATTATTTCTTTATGTCTAATGGCAATATAATGGTCTGCCTCTGTGATGCTGCTTGAAGTGGGATTTTAGATCACCAGAAGACTCAGAAAACCACACTCTGCCAAATATTCCTTTATTCCCAAAAAACATTTATCACCTGTAGGATTATTTCTGATATGTTTTCACAAAGCCGCGTGACTTATAATTAGCGAGTACTCACACAACACACTATTAAAAAGCAATTAGCTCAAGGAAATGTATCTAAGTTGTTTGCAGGGCTGATCTAAGGAGTGATAACATTTTCTTGATGGAGGCATGTCAAATTTACATAGCCTGCCAGGGACCAGTCCCTGAATTTTTATAAAATCCTCAAGACTCCCCATGCCCCTGTTAGTTTTAGGAAGCCTTCATTAGCACTCGTAATGACCAGTTAACAGCAACACCTCTGCCTGGGGATGCTCTGTCCTCTTTTCCAGGGTGCTTTGCTTTGACTGTTTCTCGGCTCTGAGAGAAGCAGATTCCTCGTTACTCTCCTAGATCCTGAGCATCTCATTTATACTCATTCCTTTATTAACTGGCATCGTGTATAAAATAGAAATTAGGTTTTATTCCTTCTTACTGCATATGATGTTGACTTGTCAACTCTAATAACTTTTCTCTTTCCAACATAATTTGAGAATTGTGCATGAATGCTGCAAGCTACTTAAAATTAGGTTTTACAATGCCTTCTTTTTAATTGTATTCAGTTATGATGTGTATGTATATACATATATGTACGTTCACACGGAGCAATAGGCCATGCCGTTGCGTTGAGCTCAGCTTGTCTCGGAGCTCAGTGGCTTAGCAACAGGAGGCTCACGGAGAGATGGCTTCAGCTGAACTCGCTTCCCTGCAGCAGTTAACAACATCGAACTTCTCCAAATAGAGCGTGCGTGTTTAATATGGGAGATGGTGTAGCCTCGTATGAACTTATGGTACTTGTATGTAAATTTTATTCAATCAACCAAGATGGCAAATATAGAAAAAAAGAAAATACACATGGAAAAAAAAAAGAGGATGGGTGGTGTTGACAAATATGCAGCCCAAAATGTAACCTTATTGTTGAAATTGTCTCTATTAGCCACATGTCCTGTGTGACCTTTGGATGCAGCAGGAAGACAAAGCGCAATTGTTTTATTTCAAATAAAAGTTAACTCTGTTTTCCATGTTCGGGGCAAGTGCTGGTACCTGCAGCCTGTCCCCACGAGCTGAAGGGTCCCAGTCTCTCTGCTGCTGTTCCCCTTTGTACAAAAGCCTTACGAAAAGAATGTCTCTACCAACAAGTGTATCTGTAACAGAGTGATGGTCCTTGGTCCAGGAAAGACCAGCCTTTTGTTCATTTTGGCACTAGGAGCTTGTTCATAAAAACTGAGCGGTATTAGTGACATGCAAAATGTGGACACCTTTTCTGAAGAAGCCACATTTCCTTTTACTGGAAGAAAATACATCGGTGAAAAACTGACCCATTTTGGTGCCTAAACTACAGACAGATATTAGAGAGTCTTCTCATCTCACCTATCTGATAAAACCCAGGTGCGTTTGACATACTCAGCTAGAGAGCAAATATTTCAGCCTGGCTACCCGAGTGACGGCAAGATCCATTGAAAGCAAACAGCCACCGGTGTTGGCCTGCATGACTGTGGGGAACCGGGTTACCAAAGAGCAGCAGCACTCGGCACATTTTCAATTCTTCATTTCCTTTTGTTTTTCTTCATGCACTCTGTGAAATCAGATATTGCAAAATGAATGCTTCAGGGCAGCAAATAACAAGGTAGCCCAAGAAAGTGTGGCAGGACCACAAAGCATGTAGTGTTGGGACACCCCAGGAGCAGCAAGCCAGGACTTTGCCCACCCCTCACCATGGCTATGCCAAAGAGGAAGGAATAAGGTCAGAAAATGAGCTAGTCAAAAATTTAGCCAGATATGGATTTCTCTCTCCAGAGATATTTTAAAGCAATATCACACAGATGAAGTGCTCCAAGAAAAGCGTCGGAGATGACAGGCTGACGGGAGTCAATCAGCTGGAACAGCTGGCCAAGGCACCACAGCGTCTCTGCAGGGAAATCCAGCTTTTTGAAGCATCTTTTCATGAGAAGGGAAAACAAAAAATTCAAAATGTGACACAAAGAGGTGCTTCTGCAAATGCTGTGGAGCTGGCACTGGTGTCACTGCACGTTGTCCCCTGCACATGCCCGCTGTGGAGTGGCCTGGAGGTGCCGTGGGGGTCAGGGTGGCCAGGGCCTGTGGCACAACTGCAGGTGAAAGCCTCTGCAGGGGCAGTCATCCAGCCCCCTGGTACTGACTCATTCCCTCCAGTAGTTCCTTGGATGCAGAACCTTTCCCATCAGGAAAACACAGGGATTTGGGAGGGAGAGAGATTTTCTGTTCTTGCAAACAATTTTGCAATGCACTGGGGTGCTGTGAGCAGGGTTTCACCCCTGCAAAGAATCCCCTGGGGCACAAAGAAGCTTTAAACTCACGAAAGTGTCTACATTTAAAGGGTGCAGAGAGCTTCAGCCTTACTGGCAGAGCTGCAGCGCCCGTGCTTGTTGATGGCTATGTACGCAACCTCTACAGGCATTGCTGTCTCGACCTGCTTGGGTCATTAGCATCCCTGTCCCTGCATCTTGTCACTAACCGCCAGCGTGCAAGGAACATTTCCTTCCAGTAGCTCTGTGATTCTGTGAGGAGCTGTGCTGAAGGAGCCATCTCTCTCACGCGCTGCTGTTGCTGATTGCTGTCTCTGGGGGCTACTGCAGTGCCAATAAAGAGTAGCGATGACAGGGACATGCCCGGCGTTGATTTGCAGTGAGAGTAACTCACAGCGGCCAGCCAGCGGGTTGTCATGCACTTGCATTGAAAATGCCGCTCCCGTGCTCTCCTCAGTGGTGGGCACTGGGAGACACAGGGGTCCAAAGCAGCCAAGGGTTCACAGCTCTGCTCCACTCAGAGCACCACAGCTCTGCCCAGCTGCTCCCCCAGATGTTTTCTCTCTGGTTCATGCTGTAGCAGAATTGTTTGGGTTCAAGTTTGTCTCTTGCATTCCCTTCAGAAAGCACTGGGGTCACCTTCAATATTAACAGCATGATCGCCCCAAGTTACTCTTGCAAAGTGGGAAGAGGTCACAGTAGAAAGAAAGAGGCAGGGATCAGTCAGAAAATAAGACCTAAAAATACCAACCTCAATGAGTTTGAAAGCTTAAAAAAAACTGCTGGGAGCCACGCAAATGAGGATGGCAAGAGCGCGAGGGAAAGCCTCCCGAATGAGTTGCCTGATCTTGGCAGTGTCTCAGGGAAGGAAACTAAAATTTGGGTTGTGACTTTTGAGCACAATGGCATTTGAGAGTAATTTAGGCATTACTGCGAAATGAGTAGCCCAACTTCTTCTTTAGCTTCTTATTAACCAAGGTCTTGCAGCTCTATACACGTGACACCGAAGGATGGGTGTTACGGTCCTGGTTCTCCAGATGAGCTTGGCTATCCAGACCATCAGTCGGGCTCATCAAGCAGGGTACAATTCAACAGAAAGCCACAAATTTGCTTCGGGTCCACTGGTAGTCGTGAGATAAATGTTTGTTCCTAAGATGTAATCAGTGTGAAGGTCCTTTGCTGGACTTTGACTGTGTGGTGTTACTGGGTGTCGATGCTATATGTGGAAGACTAAGCATGTGTTTTACCTGAGTCAGGACCAGAGGAAACCTGCAGGCAAAGAGCTCATAAATCTGCAAAGATAACGGCTGCCTGGATGTGCTGAAAGAACAGGGATCTCCAGCAAATATTTTTGGTACCAATTGTACTCTAGCTGTTCAGAGCCTGGTGTAGTTAGGTTGATGCAAACCACAGAGCAGATCTGGTGCGGTGGTATGAAAGACCTGACTTCCACACAGTTTATTGCGGCAATTGGCGGTGCTGCACTTTCAGAGCGGTGCAACGGCATTTGTGGAAGGGAATACTTAATTTGATTATTTGGACTTTTAAAGGAAGGCAGTTAGCCAAGTGCAAACATGGTGCCTAGAGAGGAAGATCTTCAGTTGACAGGCAGCTTTTAACCTGGAAATGTGTTTGTCTAAAAATAAGCCCATCCCTAACTCAGCAAGTGAACGGAAGTACTCGAGTAGCTGCGTCTTACATGTTGCAATGGAGTGCAGCCCATTAATAAATGAGGTGAAAACCTTCTCTCCTTTTTTAATCTTCCCTTGCACTGAGTGGGGACTCGGATGGGAGTGGTGTTCAGTTAAATTCGCTCATGCTTTTCAACATTTTTCCCAGGGGCACAACAAAACCTAAGCACACTGCTGAACTGCACAAGACAGCTCTCAGTATTGATAATGTAAAAATGTTTTGTTAGGTATGATGCGACAGATGGACTTCTCCAGGCTCCCAGAGGTGGCTGGCACGCAACCCTCAGCCACAAAATCTGCATTTCACCTGCTCTGCACAGGGAGCTCTTGCTTCTGCACATCTCCTCGAGCAGGCGGCAACTCCTTCTAGGCCCAAAAATCCCTTTCTACAGCCCAGGGTCTCCACTGGATATCATTTTTCACAGCTACCAGTGTTCGGGCAGCTCCTGCTAATGGACTGTCCCAATGAAAAAGGGGGAAAAGGGCTTTCTGGAGCCAGTGGAGAAGCTTGACCCCGGGCAAGGAAAGGAGCAGGACCTGCATGACCTTTTCCAAAAGGCACTCCCGCGGTCAGGCAGCGAAGGTGTCTCATCCCTAGGAGCTCTGAGGCTTTCGTTAGGCTGACCAAACAACCCCGAAGGGTTATTGTGCTGGGCACAGAATGCAGCAAGATTTACATTCATTAAGAGAAACCAGCAAAGTTCAAGATAAATCCTAGGACAAGTTCAACCACTCCTCTCACGCAGAAAGATGTATGTTTGTAGCATACATGCGTTCAGATCCAGAGAGCCCCAGGAGACATCAACAGTCCCGTTTGACCGGTGGACTTTATCAGACATCTTGTCCTATGCAAATGGAGCTGTAGAGGTGTTCACAGCTCGGGACCGACTGAAAGGCAGAAGGGCATCCTTGCTTTACGAGCCACAGCCTGGTCCCTCCTGCAGCTGGGAGCTACAACGTTGATTTCAGTCTCTCTAATCTACTATCCTGTTCTTTTGCAACAGTCAATTTTATTTTTCTTTGGCAAAATAAGGTACTTCTCTAGCAGGCGGGATGGGATGATAGTGCTTCTGTTGAGCCAAGGCTCTTGGGCAAATAATAAACATTAAGAATCTGCATTCAAGGACTAATGAAACCGAGATCCCTCCTAGACAAAAAGCCACCTCAAAGCTTGTGGTGTCCCTCACAACAGGCCTTTCTTCCAGGGATGGAATCAGTCAAATAAGTAGATATTGCTTTTCATGCTCCCTGCCGAGGGTGAGCGTCGGCAGTCAGCTCACGAGTCAGCCTGCCAGGTCTACATTGGAAGCAAAGACCAGCTGCCTCTTTCCCTCTCGCTGTTAGGCCTCCAGTTAATGAAGTTTTAATGAAATCAGGGTTTAGAAAGGAGACAGAGTTTTCATGGATCAGTGACATTTTCTATTAGAAAAAACCCTGATCAAGCTGTTGAAGACGCATGCCCTTCTTCAGAGTCGAACAGAAGCTGATGACTCCAAGGCTGGAAACGGCTTGATTGTATGAATACATCTCATAATTTGGTGAGAAAATGTCACCTGTAGAGCAGAGGGGGCTTCAGTGAGGCTACAGGTGAGGTCCTTGGTCTGGTGAGATGGAGAAAAAAGAGGAATTGCTGCCAGGGGCACAGTCTGGTGTCAAGAGAAAGTAGTGAGTGAGGAAAATTTTAATGTGTCATAAAGCTTGTTTTGCATATCCAGAAGAGTGATGAATTTTAATTCCTAAGCCTCTTTCTCCTTTCTCTTGGAAATGAAGCCTCTTAGGGATGAGGTGCGCAGGGAGCAGGCAGGGGCTCTGTCCCCAGGAAATCAGCAGTTGTGGGTGGGGAATTGGGTGAACTTTCCACATTTTCCTGTTGTTCCTGGTCAGCCTCCGGGTGAGATGTGTCAGCCAGCGGGAACTTCGCTTCAGATGAGGACTTTGCTGAGATGGAGCGGTGCTTGAAAGCTGCATGGCAAAAAGCCCAGAGAACATCATTTTATTTTTTTTTTTAAAGACAGCATCTTCTTTCAATGTCGACTGTATCTGTTCAACAATTTTCCCTGTGGTTCCTGGTGTAAGGTAACGTGGCAATCAGGGATATCCAGCCGATGGGTTCAGGGTTATTTTTTTCACGGGCAGCGAGTTTGCACATCTTCTCATGTGGCTTGTTCAAAGGCACAGCGATTTTCTGAAGAGGAAGGTGTCTTAGGGTATGAAGATGATCTGTTCAGGGGTGAGACACGTATTGTCCTTACAAAAAGTGTCTTGGGGCAGAGCAGTGTCTCACAGTCCCTTGGTATGGTGCACTGAGTTGCTGCTTTTCTGACTATGTTTTTCCTGCGTCTTTTTTATGGATTGCTGTGTTTTAGGTCATTTATGGTATACCTAATAAAAACTGATATCACTTTGGAAAGGTGGGAAACATCCCTTTTTTAGTGATTCACCTAATCCTGTCAGAGATAGCTTTGAACCAAAACAAATTATCTGAATATTTCTGCGTAACTGTCAACATAGTGGAACAGGATTGCGTTTTCCTTGCGCCATATCGTCAAAATTGTCAGCTGCTTTTTGATCACCCTGCATTTCTCACCACTGATAAAAGTCAGCTTCACATTGTGCCTTGAGGGAGAGAACGAGCACTTAGGAAAACTGCCTTGTTTCTGTGTACAGAGGGAAAAAAAGATTTATCATGAGATGTCAGAGCTAGAGCTGTATGTCGTCAGGAGCGTGTAGTCTTGTTTTCCCCCCACAGGCTAACACACACACCAGTCATATGCCATGTTCCTGGGCTACCTGTGAAGATGAAGTTAAACATGGCAGCAAAGCTCCCCTGTCTTCTCCAACAGCCCTGTTCCTGGTGCCTGGGGAGGCGTTGGAAGAGTAGCCCACCACGGCCAGCTGGTGACAAGGACATTGGAGTATGGGGCTTGGGGTCTGGTGACTGACAAACCCACGTTGGAAACACGGCCGTGGTTTGCCACCCAGATTTGCACAGCTCCAGCAGCCACACCAGCACAGCCGCCGTTTGCAGGCTCGGGGAGTTGAGCTGTCACGTGGCAGTTTATTTTAGCGTGAGAAGAGTACTCAAGCGTCGCTGAGCTAAATATTTCTCTAATTTGTGCATAACTTAAGTACAATTAGCAGCCCAATCTCACCGACTTAGGTCAGAGCTCTCTGGTGACGTGACTGTGCCGTGACTGCACGTTGCAAGACAGGGAGCTCAGGGCTGGGATTTGGCCGAATTTCCTGGACCATTGGTGATGCTCCTTGAACCCCACCAGCACTCGCTGCTGGTGCTGGGGAGACATCGCTGAGGCCCATTTTTACTTTGCATTGCCATACACCACAGTGTAGGCACAAAGCAAATACCCCTGAGTGTTGACAGAGACTGGAGCAAGCCGGGTTTTGGAGAAACCTGCAGCAGGTACCGGCAAAGAAGCTAATTTTTCCCAGTTTTGAGGTGCAAGTGCTCCATGCCGCCCTTCTCTTCGCAGACTCACTGCTCTGAGTCATGCATTAAAATGACTTTCCTGAATTTTATTTTTTTGCAGTGACAGCTGATTTGTATTTTCTTCCTTCCCTGCTCCGGCGTATTGGTAGCTGGCAGGAGCTAGCAAATGCCAAGTGAATTGCTGGAGGGGAATTCAGAATTGATCACCTTGTTTTTACCATGGCAAGGAAAAATCATGTACTCCAAGCAACAGAGTAACTTAGCAGTTACTCCAGGCTTTGATTGAACTTTCTACCTTGCGGTTTTCAGTTGAATTAATTTTATTTTCAAACAATGGACATTATGTGGAGAGCAAAATGTTATATAAAAATAATTTTAAATTGTAAATAAGGTAAAAGAGAAATCCACATCCTAGCACAATGTGACTGAGAGAAACAAATCAGGAAGTATTAAAATCACTTACATCCTTTCTGTATATTTTCTGAGCCTTGGTGCACAAACATCAATTTTTCATATGCTCTGCTCTTGAATTACTAAACCGAGGTGCAAAAATGGAGGGGTTTTTGCTATGTGTTTCTGTCTGTAGCTGAATTAGACATTCACGGACTTTCTTCAGGGCTTTAGACATGTCAGGAAAGATCCGTGACAGCCACGAGCCAAGCAGGGAGCTTCATCCTCACCGATGCTCACAGCTAATGGCTGATAATGCGAGCCGTGGGCTTTGGAGGGCAGATGTGATGGACTTTGGAAGAACTCCAGTTTCTACAAGTTGTGGGGGAGGTTGTAAAAATAGCGAAAAACAGGTTCTTCGTGTACTTTACCTGGGCGACTGCTTGGGGCACCCAAGTCCTGGGTAGTCCCCACTGGGACAGACTGGTGCAGGCGGCTCCATCTTCGGATGCAGCCAGTCTGCCTGTCAGCTCCTGGGCCCTATGAATAATGTCAATGACTTCTGGCGTTTTAAATTTTTAATTTTTTACTTTTCCTTAGAAAGTGCCAGTTTGACAAATCATAACTTTTACCCGCACAGATTAATTTCTCATGCCTTATGTGGATTTCTCACTGCGGAAAAAAAAAAAATAAAAATTGCTTTTTCAATATTAGATGTCTTCCAAATGAGAAGGTCCCAGTCCTGAGGTCACGACAACTTTCAGTTTCTAAATACAGGCTAAAAGATAGCAACAAACCCAGTGTGAATTAATAGAGGTCAAAATGAAACTCCAAGTGTTGTTCCATAATTACCAAAATGAAATGTTATTACTGACTACATTTGTCTTTTTTTTTTTTTTTCCTCATCTTCTCAGATCCCACAGCCTTTGCAGACATTGTCGTTCTGGCCCAAACCATGCACAGAAACATGCTGCAGGATGGGAGAGACTCCCCCTGCTCTGGTTTTGTTATGCACCAAGGGGAAAGAGGTCCCAAAAAGTACCATTATGTTCCCAAACAGGGCTCTGTATTTCACTATATATACTACAATAACTCTGCTGAATCGAAACCCACAGTGTAACTCCAGGATAAAGGTGACATAAGCACAAAGGAGGAATTTAGCAAATTATTCTGAAGCAATTAAAACCAACCAGTCAGTTAAGTCATGATAAATCCACACGAGCATCATGCCAGTGATGTAGACGTCGGTGCCTCCGAAACCCCTGTGATGGGTGCTGAGAGGTGCTGGGCACTGGGCATCGCTGGGCAGAGCCCTTTGCAGAGCCCCGAGCATCGTCACAGCTCTGAGCATCCTGGCCCCTCCATTCTCCTAATTACAGTCTTGTGCATTCATTCTGTGACCCGTTTAGGACAAAGTCACCCTTTTCTGAGCTGTTTTGTTGTGTGCTGCTGGTCTTCGTCCTAGAAGTTACAGTAGGACTACGATTTTTCTTCGCTCTCCTATGTGCTGTGAAAGCTTTTCATTTATCTTCAGGGAAACTCTTCACAGGACATGTTCTAGATTCCAGAGAGCAGTGATTACGGCTAAGCTGGCATAAACAACCCCATTTCTACCCCAGAAGAGGACTGTACCAGATCTATTAGTGTGGTACGTCACTGAAGTTGGGCATTTGAGTCTTGAATGAATACTACCAGAGAGACCAGAGACCAGGGCTCTGTCCCCAGCACACTCTTGTCCCTGCTGCTTGCAGGGGGGTTGGACTGGATGGCCTTTAGAGGTCCCTTCCCACCCAAACCATCCTATGATTCCCTGGCTGGCTTCTACAGTTGCAAGAGCTTCCCTTCCCAGCATCTCTGTTTGTGTCCCGACTCCTCTCCAGAGCTGCAAACATGGCACGGAGAGTCCTGAGAGCCGAGGGGTGTCTGCAAGGGAACGCCCTGCCCCTCCTCAGGCTGTGTGCAGGGCAGGTGATGACAGAAAAGCAAAATTTGCCTCCACGCCTGTGTCAGCATCTGTGTGTGGATGATCTCCCAGCAAAGTCCCACCACTCTCTTCCCATGCTACTGTTCAGAAACGTGATAGGTTTTACAAGTAGAGGGTAGAAGAAGTATTAAGGGATCAAACAATGGTGATACTCCTTTGCTTTTGGGGCCAGGCTAGCAGTGCTGTTCATAGAATCACAGAATGGTCTGGGTGGGAAGGGACCGTTAAAGGCCACCCAGTCCAACCCCCCTGCAAGGAGCAGGGACATCTCCAACCAGATCAGGTTGCTCAGAGCCCCGGCCAACCTGGCCTGGAATGTTTCCAGGGATGGGGCATCCACCATCTCTCTGGGCAACCTGGGCCAACCAGCCTCAGCATAAACAATTTCTTCATTAAATCTAATCTAAATGTACTCTTTCAGTTTAAAACCATTATCCCTCATCCTGTCACAACAGGCCCTGCTGAAGAGTTTCTCCCCACCTTTCCTGCAGCCCCCTTTAGGCACTGCGAGGCCACTCTAAGGTCTCCCCGGAGCCTCCTCTTCTCCAGGCTGAACAGCCCCAGCTCTCTCAGCCTGGCCTCACAGCAGAGCTGCTCCAGCCCTCTGAGCATCTTCATGGCCTCCTCTGGACCCTCTCCAACAGCTCCACGTCCTTCTGATGTTGGGGGCTCCAGAGCTGGACGCAGTGCTGCAGGTGGGGTCTCACCAGAGTGGAGCAGAGGGGCAGAATCACCTTTGCACCCGTGGCTTCATTTCACAGCCATTTTTTTCCAGTTGTCTCCTTTTTATTTTTGGCAACTCTCACCTTGGAGCAAGCCCGAGCTATAAAGCACCATTTATTCTATGCCCACCACAGCACACAGCATCACAGCCCACACTTGCATCTGAGGCCAGCTGATCGTGAGCTATGGAACAAGGGGACTAACCTAAAAAACAAATGTAGTTTGGCTAAATAGAGCAGCCTTAGATGCTGCTCTCCATCTATCAGCTTTATCTGGCACAGGACAGCAGTATTAGAAGGTCTGCTTGCTGCCTCATTATTATTGTTTTTGTTAACCATCATCTGCAGTGTCAAGGATGCCTCAGGTTTCCTATAGTAGCTCTCGTTCTCCCTGGTAAAGCTTTTATTAATTATTAGTGTCCTTCACACCTTTCAGGAACACGTCTCGCCTTCTAATCCACTTCACCCGGCATTCTCAAAACATTTGTAACAGTTAAGTAAAAAATTGGTTTCCTTTGGTGAAAGGCTTTCGGGAGACGTTGGCAGCAAGGCTGCACGGCCGGTTCATTTACTTCACTCAGGTTTCTGCTGCCTGATCTAATTCAGAAGCAGCTTAAAGATCGCTTCTCCCAGCACCGACGCTTCCTGCAGCTCCGTGTGAAAAACGGGGAGAAGAGCGGTGGGTCGAATTCAATCTGTTTTGCGAAGCAAACAAGACAGGTTATTTTTGCTCGGCGCTGGCTTTCCCTCACTCCATAATCCTTCTGCGCTTGCCGGGTGTCAGGTTTATCATTAGTGTCAAAAAGTAATAGCCCATGCTCCAGCTCTGTGAAGCTGCTTTGCCGGCACCTCGCACGGCACGGGCTTCAGCTCTGGAGACCAAAGTCCCCTCACGTCCTTGCTCGATGCGTGCCCGGATCAAGACGTAAATACATCGTACCCAGCAAGGCCAGGAGCAGGAGCCGCTGTCCCAGCACATCTTCCCCTCTGCCCTGCCCCTCATGGAGGAGTGTCCGTGAGGCAAAGAGTGAAGGTCCTGTTTTTCTTACAAAACCTATTTTTTTCGCACACCCCACACAGTGACCAGCCACTAACCCCCCTTGTCGTGCTCTCCTCGACTGACCGGAGTGGGAACGGGACTGCCTAAAATCCACTGCCTACAGAGGGATGCACAGGCATCACCAGCCCGGAGCACATTTCACCTCACCCCACTGGATTTACACCATGAATCCATCAGAAACTCCGTATCTGCGGGGTAGGCTGAAGGCGCTCACTCCCAAACAGGAATTCCCAGCTTTAGCCTTAATTAAATCATGCGAGTTTGCTCCTCCTAGAAGCTCCCGCGGGCCTCGCGTCGAAGGTCACGCTGTTGCAGAGCTATTTACGTATGCACTTTGATTGGGATCGGACTGGGAGCCTATTGTTGAGGCCTGGGAGCGTTAAAACTAGGGAAAAGAAATTGCTAGAGCCTGTTAATTTGTACTTCAGCCTGGTTCTCTAATTAAAAAAAAAAAAAAAACCACTTCTCCATGTTTTAGTTAAACTATTTAAAGTTAATTGAATGGGCCCAGGATTAATATTCCTACTGCGTTTTCTGCGTAGGTGTTACTGCGCTTTACCTGTCAGGGGGGCCATTTTTCTTAGCCCAGTTTAATAACCATTATATCCCAGCCACGAAGAAAGGAGATCAGTGCAGAGGCAAAGCCGCTGACCCACTCCCCTGCTTAAAACATCTGCTGAGAGTTAAAGTCTGGGTCTAGGAAAGGCCAGCACCAGCCTCACCGGCTGGTGAGAACTGGCAGAGGAAGGATGAGGATACAGCGAGAGGTTTCTCTGCAGATCTGCTGTCAGCAGCGGTTTCCATCACCAGACCCAAATGGCGGCGTCTTCACAGTTTGTTTTAGGGCCATGCTGGGCTCACCAACTCGTCCCGAGCGCACCAACTCGTCCTGTGTCATGTAGGTAGAAGGGTTAAGGGATGCTCTAAACCCACGCTGGGTGCAGGTGGGGACACGGCAAGCAAAGCCAATATCATCTCTGAGGCATCAGTGAGGGACTGTGGGGGGAACCGTCGTGAGCACCAAGCACGCAGGGCTCACAGGGAGCACCCATCCCTGCTTTGTAGCCAGCACTTGGGTGTCAACTGGGACAAGCCTACAGTTTGGGTGCAATGAGCCAAATTACCTCATCAAATGTCAATAATGGCAAATGATTGCTGAGAAACTGAGACCCAAAGTAGCAGGCGGCAGCGTGGACGGCCGAGCAGCTAAGGAGATGTGCAGGGAGCAGGGCAGCACACAGGGAAAGCAGCAGATATTCATCCCTGCCAGGAAGGGAAGCGTAAAAGAGTTTTGCTTCACTCACTCTGAATGAACATCATGTAGCGATACGGGGGAGGGAGGATTAAAGAAATATGAAGAGGCAGCACCAGGATTTAGAAAATGGTATTTGAAGCATCCTGACTACTGGGAAGGAGGAGAGGGATGCTTCCAGACAGAGCAGGGCGTGCAGGGTGCGCAGGCTGGATACAAGCTACCAGCTCTGGGCTGTGCAGCTCTGCGGGGATTCTGCCTCGCGAATGATTTTTGGTGGTGTTTGGTGCCTTATTCCAGCGGCTTAGGTGTAAGCACCCAGGGAAAGGGTTGCACACAGCAGTGAGCCAGCAGCTCAGCGCCCCCCGTGCAGCCTGCACACAGCAGGATGGAGCGAGGGACCCACCTCCATCCCCACTGTGCAGGAAAAAGGCGATTTTATTCATTATACGTAGCATCAGACTGAGTTTGGGGTTTTTTTTTTTAAGATGAAATGCTGTCTTCCGCATGGGAAAATGCCAGGCTGTCAAAACCTGAACCGGTCCCTGGTTGTGCATCGGTTCCAGCTGGGGGGATGCGGATAGTATGGATGGGGATGGAGGGGCAGGCAGGGCTCTCAGCCTGCAGTTCCCCAGCGGGGACTTGGGGAGGGGGCTCCAGCATTGGCCGTGCTTACGGGACATGCTGCACGTGGGAGGCTCTGCGGCCTCCTCGAAGTGGACAGCTTCTTGCCTCTGGTGCAAGGCAGGCTCAGGACTGCCCTGAGGAGCACCCAGGTCACTCTCACCCCGAGCGCTCCAGAGAGCAGTGCAGGACGTTCCTGCCCTGGGTGGGAGGCACACAGAGGACAGCTCACACTCAGAGGTCTCGCCCTGTACACTCTTTGGCAGATACTGCTGCGCTTCGGCATGGTCCCGTTCCACCCAGAAAAGCTGGTAAAGGAGGTTGTTTTGCCCCACACTCTGAACAGTTTGTAATCGTGAAGTTGTAAAGCTCTCACAGAGCTGCGGGCATCCCAGCAGTGCTCCGCAACGGTCCCACGTGGGCTGTGGGACACACGGGGGGCATCCATGGGCCAGGTGCATTTTGAATGCCACATCCCTTCATAGTGTAAACTTAGGCCAGATGCTTGGGGTTAAGGGTGCTGTGAGTACACACTAATATTGGGTTTTAATTTATCAACGCATGTACGATTCCCTGCTGACAAAGCTGCCGGGAAGAATGGAGCAATCTCTCGTTAGCCAGCGCAGTAATGAGCCCGTTACTATGGAAATGAGCTTGTTACCCCTTCCCACTCCCTGGACAGCGAAGTGCTGCGGTGCATCATCACGGTGAGATGCTCCAGTGTGGCATCATGGTGAGATGCTCTGGTGCGGCATCATGGCAGGGTGCTCCAGTGCATCATCAGGGCAGCTGGCTGTTCCCAAAAGCTGCATAAGCCAGCTGGATGAGAAACACCCCATGGATGTGCTGGCTGCTGGCACCCAGGGCAAACAGGGTGCTGAGTCCTGGGCTGCAGGCCCTGGTAGGGTGGGACCACGTCTTTCCGCAGCAGCCGAGCTGTGCAACATCGTCTCCCGGGAGGAGGAGATGATCTGTCGAGGGATGGAGGTCTGCTCCCTCTTACTAGTGGGGACCACTGGAGGCAGCTGGGAGCTGCCAAGGCTGAGTTTGTATCTGCTGTCCTGCCAAAAGCCCCTCCCCAGCTGCGTGCTGGGACAGTGACCATTCACGGCATGGAGGCCATTCAGCAGGGAGGACGAGCGGGGCCTGGAGCTCGTCTTGGCAGGGTGACCATGCGCCCTGCCTGGCTGTCTGCCTGCACCGGGCATCCCTGGTGCTGTTTGCTCCACTCCCACAACCACCCCTGCTCAGGATGAGGACATTCGTTTGCTTCTCTTACCCCAAATGATGTTCGCTACAGGGGAGCTGACAGCATGGAGGGGGAGATGGCTCTCTGGTCTGTGCTGAGGGCTGTCATGGTTCAGCCCACTCATGGGAGGATTGTCCCAGCAGCAGAAGCACACAGCTAAACTGGGAGGAGGTGGGGGCGTGAGTACTGGGAAAAGGAAAAGGGACCCCTCCATCATCAGCTTACAGCCAGCCAGCCTTGCCAGGGACACATGTACGGCACGGCAAAATATGTCTGCGCGTTCACTGCCGCTGCTTGGACTCCCACCCCTCCTTCCGTGCGGGCCAACAAGGTGGGGCAGGTGGGGGAAATCAGCTCTGCTGTAATGGTCGGCATGATTTGGAGGAACACAGAAAAAAAATCCTTTCTGCTTTGAGATCCGTGGCATGTTATAGCCTGCGAAACGGCTTTGTCTCTGTGCTGGGCAGGGGGGGCATGAGAGTTGCTCCAGTTCTCGGGCTGGTGAATGTTCTCCCTTTACTGGCACGTTTTCTTTGATAGTAAAACATATAATGGTAAATATTCAGATTTGGAGGGGTGTATGTCACATTTAGAAAATATTTCATATGTTCCCACAATAATATATATATATTTATACACAGAGACACTTTACAGTTTATTACATACATAAAACAAGACAATTATTCTATATATATATAAAAATATATATAAAGATACATACAAAAGTTCATCCAGGAGCTTTTACAGCGGGGCCCTGCCACAGCGCTGTGGATTGAGACCGCACTCGCTGCCTCTCTGGCACTTGCAGCGCGTCCTTCAGCCTTCCCAGCGCAGCGGATCCCATCTGCAAACGCGGCTTCGCTTGCGGGAGCTCGCTCCCTTTCCCCTGCCCCATCAGACTCCTGGCTTCTCCATCACATTCCGTTTCCCTCCCATTATAAAATAGCCATGGCTGAGCTTATCTGGGAGGTACAGTCAGTACAAAACGGCCGTTCATCCAGCCCCCGGGCACAGACAGGAACACATTAGATTCAGCACGGAGCGTGCTGGGGCTCTGTGCTTTAATATACAGCCAACACGAAACCTTAGCCCTACAGAAAAGTCCCAGATCGGTAGTTGACAGACTCAAAAACCCGTCTGGCTCAAGGAACAGCTGCACAGTCGGCTGTGAGCCCTCACAGAGCTGCCTCCATGCCGAGCGCCCCGAAACAACATGACCGTGGGTAGCAGAGCACAAAGCCCGGTTGCCCTGCACGGAGTCCGAGTGTTTTTGGGGTCACATCCCCTGTTGTGGTAGGCCGCTGCGAGTGTGGGCAGAAACAGTCTGCATTTACCTTGCACCTATGGCCTGACGTGCAGCAGGTCTGAGAGCAAAACAAAGGTGTTCTCTCATTATTCAGAGATTACCAAGTGCTGCCCCCAACAAGAAATCTGTGAAACATAAATGTGACACTTAGGGACATGGTTTTGTGGTGGAACGGGCAGTGTTAGGTCAACGGCTGGACTTGATGATCTTAAGGGCCTTCTCCAACCTAAATGATTCTATGAAGCTTTTGGCTTTGCAGACCTGATTTTCAAAAGCACCAGGCAAACGCCTGCTCTCCTACTGCTGTCTCAGTCTCCACTTGGAGCCAAAGATGACCTTTTTAGATGGTTTACATGGAAAACCTGTGCCCAAGAGACTCAGGAAAAATAAGTACCCAAGCAGTCTCATAGCTAAAACCATCACTGCCAGAGGCCCTGTCCCACCTCCTGTTGAGAAGGGCATTTTTACTGATGCAAGACCACTAGATCTTGCAGGTCCCCAGACCAGTCCCGCTCACATTGCTGCAGGGTCCCAGCCTGGCATCACCCCTTCTGCACAGCAGCAAGGCCAAATCAGGATTCAGGAGAGGAGCTTCCCACTCTTTTTTTAAAAGCAGAGCTGAAATTAAAGGAAATGATCATAAGTAATGTTTCAGCATTGAACTCTTTGAAGAAGAAAGCACTTCCCATAGGGTCGTTTCCCTGCCTAGAGCAGAAGGAGAGCATGCCAGGTAGGACACAGGAGTATCTGAAAAAGATGCCACGAGTGAAACCAGTTCTCTGCAGCCTTGGCAGCTGCAAACTTTGGAAATTTGGGATAGGGAGACTGAAGGAACTGGTAGGGACTCTGCCCATCATGGAAATTTAAAGCAAGTAGGAGTCAGGAAGCTGCAGGCTGGATTGGATCGGGTCTGCTTTCCCTTCCAGATGTCCCTTGCGACAACACCATCCAACTAAAGGAGATGTCTCTGCTGGGGACAGTTACTGAGGTCCATCAGAAACCAGAGTGGACAATTCCTGGTGCTCTCCGTAGTAGCCAAACATTCCTGTACAAGTACAGATGTTCATTCAGGGCACTCACTGCATCATTTGGGCCATCTGAGCTCCAGCATGAGGCACAGGTTGTTTTTCTGTCACTGCTTACAGTGTATTCCAAGAGCACCGGTTTAGAAGCAGCACCATTGATTTCTTCTAATTATAAATCCTATAGAAAGTTTTGAGCTTGCAGCAGTCACAGTTTTCCTCTCAGTGGAGCCAATAAAAGTTAAGAGTTGCTCCCTGGTTACTGTCATTACAACAATAAAAAGCCAGAGTAATTGAAAAGTGAATCAGGAAAACTGCCAGATTGGAGAACGATGATAATAGAAGAAATTGCCTGGGAGCCCAAGCTCAAGGAAAAGTCTTGTATCCGACTGCACCGAGCTTGAGCCCGGTCTGGACAAAGTCCTGTGCTGACAGGTCTCCAACAGAGGATGTGCCTCCTGCGTGCAGCTACCAGAGCACAGAGGAGGAGCAATGACCAAGTGCTTGCCAACAAGCCAAACACTCAGGACATGAGCCAACAAGGGCAATTTTGAACCCCCTCTGAGATGATTCCTCTTCCTAAAAGGCAAAATTACAGTGGTACAATAAAAAAAATTATTAGCATAGAGCTTAAAAGCAAAAGCTGAGCAACAGATACATATTTGTCAAGAGAACAATTATTTCCCTCTAGACAGATAAACTGGTATGGAAGACCCCCAAACCCACAAGGCATTACTGTTTCCATGTTGTTAGGATTAGAAGATAATCATGGTTGTGTTTGTAAACCAGGCACCTTGAAGCAAGGCAAGAGGCAGCTTCACAGCAGACTCTGCAATAACAATAGTGGCGATACTGGTATAAAGGGAGACCAGCAAAGACTCCTAGGAGTGAGAGGAAAGGAGCAGCATATGTATGTCAACATAGGCAATGGTGTGTCCCAAGGTGATTTTTCACACCTCTAATTCTGGAAGTAAACATGAGGGAGCAGAGGGCTGATCCAGAGATGTTGTTCTTCCAACACAGTCATCTTGAGACATAGCGAGGCAGATCCTGAAGCATTCAATCCTATTTTACTCTACAAGGACAGGATGCATGCACCACAATAGAGGTCCCTTGTCCTTGCTATCCTGCCCATTCAAAGTCTGTGAGCACTTCCAGCAAGTAAGTCTTCAGGAGACTCACACATCCCTGCAGATACCCTCAGAAGAGGATGCAAGTAAAGAACAAGTGTTCCTGAGCCAAGAACAGGAAGAAAACTCCAACACAGGTTGAGCATCACACCCTGATGAGATGGGATGGGGTAACCACATGCAGACAGGCTGCTCCTGTTGATATGAAGTGGCCATTAGGATGAAAGGATGGGTTTGGCATATGGGTGGACTCAGGAAGATGCTGGAGATCAAGTTCAGGTTTGCGTTTCCCCGAGACAAAGACCCCAAGGGAATGCAGGATTGGGTGGTAGGTGAGAAATCATTGCTTTTACCTCCACGGCGCTGGTGTGCAATCAGCGCTGCAGGAAGCCGACCAGGAGGACTGCAAACCCCGGGCAGCCTCAAGGCACTCTGCAAACCACTCTGACTGGCTGCTCTCTGCAGGGGCACTGCTGTATACGTTAATACTTGAGACACAACTGACGATACTTACACAGTGCTCACTTCATCGGGCATGCAGGGACCAAGATAAGCTAGAACAACACCTCCCAACACCACCGTACGGCAACCATGTGAATTAACCCCCACTTCCACATCTCCAGTTGCCAAGAGAAACGCTTCTCGTAATCGTGCTGGTTGTGAAGTACACAGCTGCTTGATTTTACTTGCTCTTTTTAACGTTAAAGAAAGCAGAACACGGGTGGTGAGATTTCCTCACGCACAACAAAGCAGGCTGGAAATTTGTGACTAAATACCGGGGCATTTGCAATCCAGCTTTGCACTGTGCAACAAGGAGCCACTGGTGACAGTGGTGCACTCGCTATTTTTAGCTGAGCGGCATGAACGCTGAATCCCTAAGGAACAAGGACAGCAGCAAAAACACCAAACCCACCAGACTTGCTTTTCAGAGAATGCATCCAGGGCAAAACCGGGAATGTTGGCTTTCACCCCTGCTGTCCACTTTTCTGCAGATTTTCTGCACCAGGTTTTTGGTTGTTGCAGGAAATAAACAAATTAATAGAATTGTAGAAATCAGTGCTTCTAAGGACAGATGGATAAATATATCTGAGTGTGTGCAAATCTGCCTATACCACACAGGTATGCATAAATATTTCAGGGCCCAGATTCAATCAAAGTGCTCTTATTTTTCTTAGTTGACTACTTTGAGGATTAATTATTTTGCATCTGTGTGATCAGGTGTGCAGCAGTGGTCGGGGAAGATGACCTTAGATAATGCACCGAGCGCTCAGAACTGATAAAGTTTGTCCTGTCCTTATCAGGCTGGGGGAAAGGAGCGGGAATTTCTTGCTGCACCATTTCCCAAATGCTGGCTGTGTCTTCACCACACTCTCAGGTGCAGAAGCGGGCACAAGTTTGCATCGCCTTTCCTCCACTGCAGCGTTAAGCCGGGGGTGTTTGCCCTTTCTGGGGTTTCTCGAAGGCGGGGTGTACAAGTCCTGGTGTTGTGTTTTGGGCTGTAAGGCTTGAGAGTTCAAGGTGCTGTGCAGAGGACGATCACCTCCAGCACACGGGGAGACTCAGGGTGACTGGGAGCGTTTCCATCCTTCCTCACTGATGGCACCGACAGCTCAGAGGGACTCATGTCCTCACCTGGCACTACAAGTCAGTCAGTGTGAACGTCCTCTCTTCCCTACCATTAGCAGATATCAATACCGCAAACCTGACACGTGTGCAAAGTTCCTCTGCTGCAGAATGTTCACTTCCACATATTCTGCAGAAAGCATCTGGTTTTAATCTCTGGTGTAAGAACAACATTTGCCTACTGGATCTACAGCAGAAGTCAGCTAAGAGGGAAATGTTCTCCTTTTGTGCTCGCCACGCTGGCACAGCTGGAGAGAGAGAGAAGGAAAAAAGGGGCAGAGACAAGGTTGTGGCTCATGGCCAGGTGTAAGAGTTACCAGGGAGCCTCTTGGGGTTTTCTCTCTGTTGGAATGGCCAGGATGATCCCAGATTGCTGCATCTCCAGCCTGGAAGATCATCCCTGGCACAGGGCTGTGTTTCTCTACTGCTCTACCAGCATTAAGTAAGCTGGCAAGAGCTCTAGCAACATTCATTTGCAACGTTCACGCTGTTAGTATTAAATGAACCCAAAAGAGCAAAATTTGCAAAGTTATATTGAGATGTTGAAATGAGGTTGGAAAAAAAAACAGGACTAGGGAACTGTGATGTGCCCACATGTCTCTCTTCCTCCGAGAACCATGCTTCTTACCCGTGGCTGAGTCTAACTCAGTCCTCTTCCCACAGTTCGACATGCAGAGGATAACACTGGAAGAGCTGAAACACATCCTCTACCACGCCTTCCGGGACCACTTAACGATGAAGGACATCGAGAACATCATTATCAATGAAGAGGAGAGTTTAAACGAAAACTCTGGCAACTGCCAAACAGAGTTTGAAGGTGAGAGAGAAAGTTTCCTTGTTTCTATGTAATTATTCTCGTTCTGCTTTGTCTGTAAAACTCACTCTGATCCCTGACATGCAGTGGGCAAGGATGGAGTTAGCATGCAGTTACTTTAGAGTAAGTACCAGTGACACACTTGGAGAGCTCAAGAGCTGCCATTAGCCTTCTTCCATGAGGTCTAGGTAAAGCTGATCCTGTTTCAGGCAGGAGGATGAACTAGTGGATGCTTTGTCTCATGGCCCTCCTTATTATTCCACGGGATTCATGCAGAGGGATGTGCAGCCCATGCTGAGGTGAATGTGTAAGACAGATTTAATTTCCCTTCAGGAATATGTGTGTCTCTCTCAGTTTATCATGAAAGGACGTTATTGGCACTGGGTCCTGCCCTAGCAAGCTGTGTTAGGCTCCACCAGCTTTCTGTTGTCTTTCCATAAGCAAAAAAGATCTTCTGCTCTGGGTTGCCATGGGGCAGCTGGGGAGAGTCCTCTCTCTGCATTCTAAAACCAGCAACAAGCAGAGACGGTGGCTCTGCACCCCACTGCCCTGCGCACCTCGTGTTCGCCGGTGTTGGACCGTCGGTGTGGAGCTGCAATATGCTACCCACCTACACTCCAGGACAGCTCGTCTCAACACGTGTGAAAGCGTCTGCAGAAGCAGGGTCTAAGCAATCCTCAGAGGTGGCTGGAGAAAGGGAAATATCTGCTTCGGCAGCTGTTGCTTAATGCAGCATCCTCCCAGCAGTGCCACGGGACCACCAAGTGATCAGCAACTGGAATCAGACATGGCCTCAACTTCTAAAGTGGATTTTGCACTTTAAACGGAGCTAACACTGGCAAGAACATCCCCCATTTTAAGCCACCTTGGCAGAAGGATTTTCTTGGAACTTGTGCTGCTCCAAAGCATTGCTGGTTGGAACAACTAAACAGGTACAAACCATCTCAGGTGCAGAAAAGCCCAGGGAGATACCTACAGAGAACTGCAGGGTTTGTGCACGTCACCGTCACACAGCCACTGCACCTTCCCACCCACAGCAATGCCGCTCTATATAGGTCATTTTTGGGGAAATTCTGATACTCTGAGTGGTCAGTAGCCTCTGAAAGGGCACCAGGCAGAGGCACTGAAGCGTCTTTAAAACAAAACAAATCATAAACATATTAGTGCAATTCTTAGCCTGGCTAATTAATCGGATTCAGCAGCTATATCCAGCACACTCACCCTCTGCTAAATCCTGCAGAAAAGATGTAGAAGAGCACAGCTGAATTTTAAGAAGCCTGAAGGAGGGAGGCAAGCAGCAACGCTCTTTGAATCAAGCCAAGCAATGGGGGTTTTTTTTGTTCCTCCTGGAGAGCAGCAGGGAGGAAGAGATGCTTACTTACATGAATGGAGCTGTTAGTCCCCGCTGACCTGCTGATTCAGTGGAGACATGTGCCAGCTGTCACCACAGCGAGAGGCATGCAGGCTTCTTTCAGCTTCGGTACTTGGGTGAACTATCCCAGTCGCCAAAAAAAAAAATATAATAAAAAAGGGTCCGAAAAACTAAATGCTCAGCATCTCATTTTGGAAGCCCCAGCTTCCAAAAGTACAGCAAGAACAGCTTTTCTCGTGGGATGTTGGCATTGCTGGTGCTAGGCAGAACCTAGAAGCAAAACAGACTCTTTTATAGATGTTAGAAACACACACACACACACACGCACAACTCCACCAGAGAATAAAGATCAACAGAACACTGTTCAACTTGAACAAAGATGCAAAGTTTTACTTCAAGTCCCAGAAGAAGGGAACAGTTCCAGTCCGTGGCAGCTCTGACGTGAGCATTTCTCTCAGGAAAGGCAGTCTGAGAGCAGATTGGGTCCCTGCAGCTCTCCAGGCTGGACATGTCATTACCTGCATGACCTACTTGTGCCCTTGACGTTGCCATTTCTCAAGCATTAAGATCCCCACAGGGCTCAAAAGCAGAAATTACAGGTTCTCATGGTATGGATCAGTGGCACGAAGGGAGAGCTGTCATGAAGGTTGGACAGCATCTCAGTCTGGCTTTAAACAGTTGTGCAGAAGCGTCTCGGTGTAAAAGTCAGCCACCCTTTGCTCACTTCTTAATTAGTGGAGTGAAAGAGATGCTTTTTGGGTATAATTCCTCGAGCTTATTTTAGGTGCTACCTTGGGATGAGATGAATTGCACCTTAAAAAGCATGTATTATTTATTTCAACTGCAAAGGCAGCCGAAAGGGACTAGCTTAGAGGCTCACATCTATATTTAATGTACATTTCACCCACCCCACTGAAGTGCCTTTAATTATAGGTAGGAAAGAAGCCAAGATGAGCCCCAATGGTTTTCACTGAGGTTTGGGAATGACTCCTAAGGGAAGAGCCATAGCAGATACCTTCAGTAGTACCTTGCTGAGGATCTCCACTCCCTGGCACCTCTGGGTATGTTCTTGCCACCAGAAAGGAGTCCCAACACCCTTCTCCGTCCTGTGGACAGAGACATCGCCATCGGTACAAATACGTGCAAATTTCTGCCATTCTCACAGTTTTGCCCTCTTGACTTCTTGCCATAATAAGGTGTCTACAGCTACGTAATATTCTCCCTGTATCACCATGGATGATATACCTTGTCTCTCTCTCCCACACTCATACACACACACGCTTTAACCCAAATATAATATTCATATTGCGGTCAGGGACAAGTCCAGGATTCAGTTCACGCTGAACATTAGTCATTTGCAAGACATCAGATCCAGGCTTACATTACAACTTTCCCTCCTACGCATTTCTAGGGGTTTTCAGTTGCTGCCTTCTTCATGAATAGCAAAGCCATGAAAATGCCCACACCGGCCCCGCCGATAACGAATACAACCAGAAGGGAGGCACGGTTATGTCTTCAGCCTTTCTCTCGGTTTTTATTAATGCGCAGGGCAGGAGAACAAAGTTGAAAGACAATGCGAGTGTATATTTTAATGAGAAAAGTCACAAAGAAAAGGACAACTGTTTGCAGCGACGTTGTACTATCAAAAATTTATAGTACAAAAATCATTTGTCTGGCAGTTCCCTGTATCCAAACACTCATGACATTAAGCTCATGGCAAATGAGCGTGCCGGCTGGTTGCGGTGACCTGTGCTGTCTGCCACAGGTATTCCATCCTCAGCCCTGACACTCAAAGTGACTGGATGTACAAGAGCTGCCACAGCTCCCCCTCCCAGCTCCCCCTAGACAAGCACTGGGAACAGCCGTTCCTCAGCTAAGGACTCAGGAATGAAAAACTGACCTCTTAAAATGAAAAGAACTCCAGCCAGCCAGAGAAAGCAAACATCACTCACCTTTGGCAGGGTTATGACAGAAGTCACCATAAATACACCGTAGCTGTTCGTGTTAGCAAGTCTTTTTCTGCAGACAGGAAGGCTCTCGGCGCTTACCCTGACCATCTCAAACCCACCATGGGCATCGTGACCAGTCCAGCAGCCACAGCCAGTGGACGGATGCACCCTGAAAAGGGCTGGACCCATTAACCCCACGTCCTGGTGAAGAAATCAACACAATGATAGCTCTGTCTCTGCCACCAGTGATACCATGGTGGGTCCTTCTCACCAGCCTGTGCTCTGCATGTTGGGCAGATGAAGGATGACCCAGCCTCTATTTGCCTTTTCTTCTTGAGATCTCATTTACATTGGACAGCCTGTGGGTTGCTCTTCCCCCTACCAAGGGCCAGGGAATCTCCAGAGGAGCTTCAAGCTCTGACGGCATTCAAAGAACCAGCTCGCATTCAAAGGACCAGCTCACATCCAAACCTCGGCATGTCCCGCAGGTATTAAAATCTGCTGGCAACCAAATGCGAAACAGATCGAGCACCCAGCCCTGCAACAATGCCAGCCAGGGAAACTGGCACAAAAAAAAAGCACAGGTGCCACACTCAAAGGGTCTATGAATTTGGAAAAAGGAGAGAAGTGAGGGCAAAAACTCACCAGTTATGTGAGGGGGGCAAATAGCTCTTCATATTTAAGAGGACAATTCACAGGGCAGCACGTAGTTGTGTTGACAGTGAGGAAAGCTGGTAATTTCAGATTCTTTGTCTCCCTGTGCATTGCAAGGGGCTGAGGAACTGTAATATTCATCTTCTTGCTGGAGTAAATCCTGCTGAGCAAGAGGGTCTCTGTGGGTCTGCAGCACCTCTACATTTCAGCACAAACCTTTCTCCTTTCTTCTGGAGGTATTTGGTCAGTTATTTGGCTATGTGGTGTACCTTCAGTCAGTGAAGAGCAATAATGATGACTTACGTGGATCCTGCTGCCTTTAAAGCTCTATTTTTACTTGATGGTATAACAGAAGACTGAAGAAATTGTTCAGTTCAGGAACACTTCTGCAAGAAACACTGAACATGCTTTACTCTTTTCCTTCAAATAGGGGAGCTGCCATCACAAAAAGCCTCGTCCAGTCTTTGACTGCTGCTCCCAGCCACCGAAATCAGCACCAGAGCCCCACACTGAAAGGCAATGCTGACTGTGATGGCTCATGTCACCGTCTTGTCTGGTGGCAGGGAGTGTTTTCACAGCAGAGAAATAAGAGAAAAATAAATAAAGCAAGAAATAAAGCTGTGATTTAACAAGCTTTTCAAAGGGGTGGGGCATCGTGCACAAAACCAAGGAACCACAGGATTGATTCTGTGCGCGTTATAAACACGCGCGAAGGAATCAAGGGCTAGAGCGGTGCAAGCAGAAAGCGAGTCATTTAGGAGCACGGCTGAGGGGGATTTCGTTATCCGGACAGAACACAGCGAGCGCTGGGAGCGCAGCATTTCCCTGCCTTGGGCAGTCTGACCGACAGTGCTGCCTAACGAGGGCTGCTTGTGCCTGGGGCGCTGGGCTGATGCTGGGGGACCGTGTGGGCGGTGGGATTAGGACACAGGCACTGCTAAATCCTGGCCAGAGGAGGGGAGGGGAGGGTGAAACAAGTGTTTAAAATGCAGCATCCAGTGCTCCCCCCTCTCTGTGCAAGCCTGGACCAGAACAAGGTTTTTTTCCCTATATTCTAAAAATGCCCAACTTTTCCAAATATGGGCAATCTGAGCCTTTTCCTGGTTGCATTTTAGGTTTATTCTAATTTTGAACTTGTTGCCAACCATTTGAAAGTCTATCAATCATCACAAGCTCATGACCACTCATGACCATCCATGAGAACCAGGCAGTGGGTACATCCCTTCTCAGGCCAAAACAAGACCATGCATTACTGCCCATAGGGCAGAACTCTCCATCCCATGGGTGAGGATCTTCTGGCTTTCTGTGATGATCTTGGGGGAACCTTCAGAGCCTTTTCAAACAGATTAATTTCACAGTACCCAATACCACGTATTGTTCTGATATTCATAAGCAGGGAGGCTAAGACAGAGACATGAACTGTCTTTAGTGATTCACAGCATGAACCCTCCTTGATGAACTGAAAAAAAAAAAATTAAAATTAAATAAAATAAGTCAAACGCTAAAAATCCCAACTCTGTCTGCATTTTAACTGCCACCTCTTTTGACAATTATTCTGCAAGCATTCATTTGAAAAGGTTCTTAATAACTCTGATTTTGCTTAGGCACAGAAAAACCTTAAGACAGTTTGGGAAAATTACTAACGTACTGTGCATACTCATGGGAACTGTCACAGTGGGTTTTTAAGTGTTGTTGGGGAGCACAACTTGAATCTCTGCTCATTCCCAGTTGGACCTGTAATTGGAAAAATCTGGATGAGTCTAAGGGGATTCATAGAAGACCAATATTCCCAATTAAAGAACTTTAGAGGGAACTTCATAAAGTGTTTAAAAGAAACACACAGATAAACCAAAACACACTCACAAGCATTTGAAAGGTTTAAAAGCCAAGACGAGAGAGAAAGGACTTCCTGCATCATGAGAGGGTGGTCTGCTAGGACAGGTGGTTTGGAAGCAAGGAAAGGTGAGGTGGATTATCCAGAGAGGAGAGGTGTTGCTGGGGAGAGGTAAGACTTGGCCGGTGCAGGGGATCGCAGAGGTGTGGACTAGAGGGTCGGGCCAGGGTAATAACCAGAGGCAAAGGAGGATTTCTGAGCTCAGCTGATCCTGGTGGAAAACAAACCCATTACTTTGGCTGAGCATCTCACCTTTCCCGTGTCTTCCCTGCAGTGCACGCCCAGAAGCAGAACAGACAGACCTGCGTACGGAAGAGCCTTATCTGCGCGTTTGCCATGGCCTTTATTATAAGCGTGATGTTGATTGCGGCCAACCAGATCCTGCGCAGCGGCATGGAGTAGCCTCTCGCCACGACACTGTGAACCCAACTGACCATGCATGCGCATGCCACCGGGTGAGCTTCCCCCGAAACCGATTCTCACACGGCAAAGAGACAGAGGCAGGCAGATAAAGCTTCATTCGACAAGGAGCCTGAGGCCAGCAGCGTAACGTGTCTTGTGAATCAACTACATCCTTTTGGCAGGGACATAAAAGGGCTGTCTTAATGCTTTAAAGGTTTTGTTTCCTAATGCAATAAAAAAAAAATATACAGGAGTCCCGAATTATTGCTTCAAAATAGCAATGGTAACTTGGAAGAAACTTTCACCCAGCAGCCTGTTTTGCAGTTTCAAGGAGGCACAGCCTCGTGACTCATTGCAGCTGGGCTGTCTTTTAACCTAGGGGCCGACTGACTATCCCGCGTAGCTCTCCGCTGGGCCCGCATCCCCAGAAGTTGATCGTAGCATTGCCACAAGCAAGTCCTGTTCATTTTACTTCACGTACTGCAGCTTCACTTTGTTTTTCCCTTATGACCATGCCTTTGAGTTTACGGCATTAGAGGGGAGCTAGAGAACCTTTGTACAGTATTTTCGGAGTAAAAAAAGAGGAGAATTTGCCAGCATCATACAAAATTTCTATTTTTGCTTCACAAATGCCACCCCTGACACAAGACTGTGGGGTAGCATGAGTCCGTTTTTGCCATTTTTTTGTCCGACCATGAATCAGGGCTTGAGAAGCACCATCCGCTTTCACCCACGGGCATTTCGGAGATTTGTGCACAGTCTTCCAACCGACTCTGCAACCACCAGCGCCAGCTAAAACTCCCTCTATTTGGTCCTGTCTGCAGATTCAACAGCATTTGCATTCCAGCAGTTTTGCCCTTCTTCTATACTGGTCTTCAATATCCAAGATGAAAAATAATGAGGAAAGCCCAGAAAGAGCTTTCCTCCCTTCCCCTTGCCTGCCCAATTTTTAATTTATTTTGTTTCATACACCCTGGTTGTAATCTGCAGTGAAACCTCCACGGCAGACGCCTTCTTATGGGAGAGGTTGTATTTTCACCGACAGCGTAGCGTGTGGCTTTGACCAGCCAGCTTCTACGATCCCTCCAAGGAGCCATCCCACCACCACCACTACCATCCCATGGGCAGGCTCCAAAGTGGGTAAGCTGAAAAGTAGACTGCAACAAGAGAAGGAGGACCCAAACTGGAGCATACTGCCATATGCTACCTAGTGTGTCAGGCTTTCAGTTCCTGCAAGTGCTAGTTATTTTTCCTGGAAGAGATTTTTTGACGAGCAGCAAGGAGAAGACGGAGTGAGGTAGACTAGAGACACAACACGTCCCGTGGAAAGCGCAAGGACTGGGCGAGCCTGGAGCCAGGATTACATCAGAAAGCGTTTTTCCTTTTAAACTTGGCACAAATCCTTGCATTTGCCTTTGGATGAACTGCGCACCTGTGCATCACCTCAGGAGAGATCTGGTTTCCTTGCCCGCGTGGGAGAGGTTTCCCGGCTGGTGCTCATGGAGCCAGCTCGAGGAGCACTCCTGGGAAGGTCCATGGAGCCACCTGGGCATCGGAGTTGTGGTGGCTTCGTGGTACCGGCTGGGTGAGCTCCAGAAACATGAAGGAACAGCAAGTTCTCGCTCCTGTCCACGTAGCTGACTGTTTCCTGCATCACGAGGTGGGGCAGGATCCCCAAGGGACTGCAAACCACGAGCTTCCCCCATCTCACACAGCAGCCATCAGCTCAAGCCTGGACCCGTCCCAAAGACTCATTTCAGGTCTTTCTTTGATTACAAGTTTGATTGATTGCTAATATTTAACCTGTATTTTTTAGTAGCCTAATTTAAAAAGCTGCTTCTCGTTGTTCCGTTGCCCATCACCCCTTTAAACTCACTTCACTGCTTTGGATTTTGCCTTCAGGTGTGAGTCTCAGTCGCCCACCTCCACATCGTTGCCATTTTCCTGATGACCCCCCTCCACCACCGAAGACGACAGCCGTATTTTCCAGAGCAGCTGAGTTGGTTTTTTCTGCCTTTCACAAATACATACTTCTGTATTTCTGTTCTGCTGTGACTAATAGAGGTCAACTGCAAAATATTCCACAAAAAATTGTTACATCTCCCAGAAGATGGAGAGATTTATGTTTGCTATAGGGCAGCAGCAGACGTCAACAGGAGAAAAATCTTAGGCAAGCTTTGAGGGCCAAATTCTCACTGCTGGGGAGCCAAGGCACACTCCCAGCACTCGCTGAGCAGGACATGGCAGACAACGAGCTCTGAGATAACTTACTTCAAGGGAACTGTCATCCACATTTTTAGGTCTCAGGGGCATGTGAAAAGGTGGCAGCAGCAGAAAAAAAAAGTCTAAACGTTACTTGCCACTGAGTAATACTTATTAAGATTTTTTTTTTCCTCCTGGAACTGTGCTGGAGTGAATGTGGGCAGCAGGGGCAGATGGAGATGGAGCGGAGAGGTGGGCACCGACCCACCAGCCCCACTCAGCAACGGCAGAAACATGGGGCAGAGCGATGCCTCTTTGCTCAGCCTGGAAACAGAAGCTGAACACATAGACCAGGCATTTCTCCGTGTTCTCACTCATCTGACAGCTAATACCAGGCAGACTCCAATTATAGCAGCTACCTTATGGACGAGATGATCTTTTGCATTCCTTTAAGCTTTCCATAAAAACCTTTGTAAATACAGTCATTTTTCAGTATAGTTCTTCACCTTGAAGCTCCATTTGTAAAACCAAACCTATAATTAATATATTGATAAAAGCCATAGCCTGGTGTCAGCAGAGTTCATTGCAAAACTCCCCACTGATTTTACTGGGTACAGGATTTGGGGGTTTGCTTTTTTCTGTAGGGCACCCAATTTATCCATTACAAATCAGTGTCATGTCTTGCCAGAGGTCTCCTTTTCCTTCCTAGAGCCGCCTTTCTCCATCTAAAGCCTTCTTGAAGAGATGGTCAGGCTCTTCTGGTAGCTAGCAGCAATGCAGGATGGATCAGGCCAGACCATTTCATCCTTACTCCTTCCCACAACCTTTCTACCAGCACCTTCCCACCCTTCCTAGCCAGCAGCATTGGACGTGTCTCTCTTACCTACCTCTCTGGCTCCATTTATGTAACATCCATTTATCTTCTTTTCTTTTTTCTTTTACACAAGAAGGAAAAAAAAAAGGGCTTTTTGTTGCTTTTACAGACAGTAGGTAAAAATAGAGCAGTAAAATTTTGATTGGAACCTGATGGCAAAAGCTTAGGGGGAAGAAAGTAGAAGAATCAAAGAAATAAAAATAAAAAACCCCACATCCCATACTTTAAGAAAAAAAAACCCTATTTAAGTGCTAATTAACATACTTTAAAAAATACCCAGACTGCAGCAGTGCTAGGTAGAGCTGTCAGAAAAAGCACTAAACTTATGCTCTTGCCAGTTACATGAGAATTTAAGTGTCTTTTCAGCACTGCAATTCTGTACGAAAAAGATATTGCTATGGCAACACTCGCTGTTCGTGACATGTGTGCCACCGTGTCGGAGCGACACGCAGCAACTGCAGATGCGCTCCCAGCCAAACCAAGGATGGACAAACAGTTCCCAACAGCCCGGGACAGCGCTCCATCTCATGGATTAGCAAATCGTTAGCAAATGGTGAGCACCTCAAAGACAACTCTGTTGGCTTAGCCACCAAAAAATAAAAGTGTGCACAATTAAACAGATTGACGTGCAGGGAAGGCTTTGAGAAGAACATGGTTATTTTAGCTTGAGAGAGGCTTTGGTTTGATTTGGGAGCAAGTGAAATCGATGCAGTGTAAGCACTGCTCAACACAGACTGTCCTGTGCTTGTTGAGGACACTTTGGGCAGGTCCTTCACGGAGGAATCGATCTCTGATGGGAGGGATTTGGGTTACTGCTCCTGCAAGGCACCAGGCTGCATCGCTTGTAACCATTGTCTTTAACTTTGAAGGCACCTCCTGATCTTCAGGTGGTGCAAGGCATCTGCCCCTGGAGAAGCCAATGAGGGAACAGCAGACACACGGCATGCTGAAACATTTCAGAGGCCATGGAGAAGTGAATTCCAACAAAAGCTGCTTACCCAGCAGGTCAAAAGCCACACTATAAGGTTAGCCATGAAGAAAGCCACAGCTGAGGAGTTACCGGGCAGGACAAGCCCAGCACGGTGGTGGTGGTGGCCCTGGGAAGCAGGCTTCTGCCCGTGATAGGCTTTGCCACCCAAGGACTTCATCAAGGCCTGACCCTCACGGCGAGTCCACTAATGAAAAGTAATTTCTAATCAGATGCAATATCAGCAGTGATTTAAAGAATTAAGCAGGGTGGGCAACCGGGAAAACTTGGCTTCGTCAGGGACAATTTGCTCCTCACACTGCTGGAGGTTATATAGGATAAAAGAGGGTTGACAAGGGAAAAGTGGTTCTTTTTCCACATTTGATGGGTAGCCACAAATGTGCCAGTTACCATTAGCAGACATCTTGTCCTGGTGAAGGTGCTCCCAGATCCCCCAGGACATGTATCACCTGTGACAAGAAGGGTGGGAGGTGGTAGGAGACTTGGCTACCTGCCCCTGCTCCCAGGTGAGCTAGAGCTGAATGTCTGGGCATCAGCTGGGGGTGGCAGTTGCTTTACGTGGGAGACTTCCACCAACTTTGTAACAGAAGAGATATGTACACCTATACCCACCTCTTTAAGCTGAGGCCAAGTAAATGGGCCTTTTTGATCCTTTTCCCATAAGAAATAGGATAGCAAGGAAGCAAATCAAGAAAGCATTCCCAAGGATGCTGCTCTGGATGGTTGGAGTCTGTTTGATGGACTTGGATGAGCAAAGTGGCAAACACTTTTTTTCCATGGAAAGCACAGGAATATTCTTTCATAAAAACCACTCTGCATCTTTCTGCCTGCTGCAGAAGACCAAAGCATCTCCTGGGACACCCAGAGGGCTGTGACGGCCACCCAAGGTCCAGTGCTGGCTCTGCTCAGGGTGACACACTGCTTTGCGAGGTGCCTGGTACAAAGAGGCTCTCAGCTTTTTCTAGGAAGAAGAGGCTCTCAGCTTCTTCTCTGCCCCCACATTGTGCGCACGTGCACAGAGCAAGTGGCACTACAAAGGGCTGCCATCGTGCAGAAGCAAGAGGTGCAACAGTCCCAAGTCAGACTTGGATCTGCGAGGAGAGAAGCGGTAGGAGGAATACATTAAGATCACTAAGAATGAAGTTCCCTGTTTTATCCACCCGTTCAATAAATTATTTAGTTTCTGCTTTATGGATGACTATTTGAAAGAAGGAAAAACAACTCTTCTAAAATGAGAATCTGATGAAGTGTCTTTTTTCTTGGCTCTGAATCACGCTTGCATTCCACAGATGAAGACGTACAGAATTTGCTGCTTTTCAATCTATTATTTTACTGTACTGTGTTCTGACAGTGCAATTACATTTCCTTGGCATCACTTACAACCTATTACTTTTGCAGGAATTTAATACAGGAAAAAAAAAGGCTAACAACATTTTCATCTCTCTGTATTGTTGATTGTGATCAGGACCAAATCTTGTTTTTCTCCAGCTCAAGTAGGACATTTTAGGCAGCTCTAGGCATTGTAGAAGCTTCACCAAGAGCGAGATGGACAGAAAATCTGGCAACAAGACTTCAATTGGAAGAGAATTCCACGCCTACCTCTCCAGTGGAAAAAGTCTGAAAAAATCCCCCAATTTGGCATCTTCACTAGGAAAGAACTTCAGCCCCAGAAGCAAGAAGAGGAGGGAGACAGGAGAAAAAAGAAATCTTCTGGATCTAAAGATCAGTACTTGACAATTTGATGATGAAAATACCATAGGGGTTTTTTTAATTTTCTGTTAAGACAGACCAAAATAGTTTGTAGCCTTGAAGAGCATTACTAAATGAAATTACCATTTTCCAGCTAATTATTTTCTACAGCTGCTCATGACCAGTCTTTGCCAGCATCATGAATAAGCAGCTTCAAACACTGCTATTTTTACAAGGCTTTAGGTGAGATCCATAACGCCACTTTCCTTTATCAGTCAGTCTTCTGTCTTCACCAGCCAACAAGCAGACCTTTGACCATCCCATCTGAAGCTGTTGAGCTTGCTCTTGGAGCTGCCCCTCTGGTCTTGCCCGCAGTCAGGCACGTCTTGTCTCTCTCCTGAGCAGTCCCACCAAACCCAAACCATACAGCTGATGTGTTCAGAGCATCAGGCCCCTGGGGTTGCCATTTGGCAGCCATCTGCAAATAAATATTCACATTGCACCAGCCCAAGAATGGCAGTACACTTCCTACCCTCTCTTTCAGAGGAGCCAAAGTTATTTCAGCTTTGTGCAGCAGCTCTTGTTTTCTCAGAATTTAATTGGGGCAGGGAGTGGAAGAGAGATTAAGTTCCTCTTGGACTTGGGTAAATCAGAAGTAACTCATTAGAGTTAATTGGCTTAAACTGGAATAAACCCAGAATCCAGCCTGTTGCCATTTAATCCATACTAGGATCTAAGTAATCAATGCCTCCTGATTCACCTCTAGGAAGTTCTTCACTAATACATGCATCTCCTTCTTGTCATCATCTCATCCCTCACTGTTTTCAAGCCATTCATTGTTAAAAATTGATCCATTTTTGCGTGTTAACAAAAGACATGGCATTATAATTAAAGACATCAACTCACAAAGTCAGCAGCATAACGGTAAAACAAACAAACAGCAACTTTGTACAAAATACTGTAAATATTAATATAAATTAACTTGGCATGCAACCTAAATAAATCCTATGTTATTGCAAGTTACCCAAGTGTATAAAGACGTGTACAAAGAAAAACCGAATGCCATATGTATCGGCTGTTTCCTCTAACCAAACACTACTGTAAATATATAATCTGTATAAAAAGATTTTAATTTTACCATTATTTATGCAATAGAAATAAAGGTTTTTTTCTTTTGATGAGGGATGAAGTTTCTTTTTTCCTGATTTTGAAACATTCATTGATATTTATTCATGCCCAAGTACAAGAGCAAAAGCTAGATTTGCATAAAATATTAGGAGAGAGACCCTTTCTTCCTTCTGAGGGATATATGAACACTTGGATTTTTTATTTTGCTTTGAAACTAGATTTACATATTTTAAAGGCTGTTACGACAGAAAGAGGCCCTGGCTGAATAGATGCCATGGCTGTTCAGAGCTGGGATCAATGCTTCGAGAGCGACACAGATCCACAGGACTCCTTAGCATGCCAAAGAGAGGAACTGAACTTCTCCTCTGGAAGTGAAAGCCACAAGTGGTGTGGTTGGTGGGCACCACACACAGATCTCAGAGAAAGGTCAGATCATGCCCTGTGCTCTTTTATGGCTTAAAAAACTCAAAGCCCCTTTTCTCATACCTACCAGAGAGTCAGAGCCTGTTTCCCTGAGCTCAGATGGGCTTGGGTCCAGTGCGTTGCTGCTGGGAAGAGGATGCTGACCGTAGGTTTTAATCCTGTCTCTTCGATTGCCAAGGCTCCACACCAACAGAGCTGCTCTGTGAGGCTAAACTACACTTGTGTGTCCTGAAGAGCAGTTGCTCCCTTAGCCAATCCAGATCTTTTCATTTCGCAGTAGACCATTCTCCACAGCTAGCAGTCCACCATGTCCTGCAATCCTTTTGGCTGGAGAAGACGAGGATGAGGTTAATGATTGCACCCAAAATTGCTTGTAGTGGTGCCTAAATTAAAGCTTAAAAGGAAACACCTGATGTAGGCAAGTCATCTTCACCCAGGTAGACCCAAGTCACAATGGTGGGGTTGCTGGGACAACCAGTGCAACCCCCAAAGCTCCCACTATGCCCATAGGCAGAGTACCACCTCTACCTCATGCTTGGAAAGGAGATGTGACACTTTCCCTAGACCTAACCATTTTTGCAAAAAATAGCATTTTTGATTCTTTCATTTAAACTCTGAAAAAATGAGTAGTTTTCCCCAGACAATGACATATATCACACTCCATTTCATGGCCTCACATTATTTATTAATTGCAACCATTTGGACAACAGCCTGGTGGCTCAGATACTGTTCCTTATTCCTGGAACCATCACAGCTTTCGGTATGAGCAATTGTCTATGCATGGATTACCACTGAAAAGCAAGCAATGCAGGAAACTTATGTTTACAAAATTTGTGATCTAATAGTTTAAAAAAAGACACTGCACACTCTAGTTGACCTCTTACGATATGTAACTGGAGAGCATTTTAACAAATGGCTTAAGAATGAACCTGAATTCATCACAGGAGTGAAACAAATGTATTGTAGGAAATCCTGTATATTTATCACAGGAACGAATGAGTAATCCAACAAATTCTCTGCTGGAAGGAGAAACCTACACCACACAGCTCTCCTTTGAAAGCAGAGTTCTCGTACAAATCATTGCAATTCACTGTCCTCAATGAAACCACAGGTTTGTACATTGTATGTCAGCCACCAGAACCATTCAGAAATTGAGATCCGCTGGCGTCATTGCTGGTGCACATCCTCTGTGCCCATCAACCCTCAGCGAGGATGGGCACCATGCTGGGCAGGTTAGCATGGTGCCATTGGGAAACCTTCACTGACTGCAGGGGGAAAACAAACTTTAAAACAGAAAACCACACCACATTTGGACTGAGGCCAGACTGCTCTATCCCACCATAAAGAACCCACAAACATGGCCACTGTTCCAGCTCCACCAAAGCCTGTTTAGTTCTTGTGTTATTTTAATGCTCTCCGTTGAACGGAGAAATACAGGTGAAGGAACCACCCAAGAGCCCCATCCCTTCAGCTGTGCCCCAGCGGGAGTTTTCAGGTGCCTACTGCTGCGGGAGCGGGCACTGGCAACAGGCAGGAAGATCGCGTGGGTCTAATCCAGCTCCCGGGGAGTCGGTGGAAACATTCCCAGACTTAGTGGGATTTGGATTAGGTCATCATACAGCACGGTATTTCACACCCTGGCTCTTTGCTTTGTTTAAATGGAGTCTGGCCAAGGCCTCAAATGTAATTACTGAAATACAAATACTGAAGAAATAAGGTTTTCCTTACTCGGAATGAAATTCAGGCATGGCCCCATCTAAAATCTCTTGCCATTAGTGGGATCTCCAAGCTCAAAACTCCCAAGCAGTGTCTTTGGTTGGACACAATGCTTTCCTCCAGGTGGGTACACTGACCCTGCCGGCTGGTTTTGCTGCTACGACCACTCAGTACGCACTGCTCCCTGATTAACATCTAGAGAAAGTATTTGCTAATGCAAATCCAGAGGCAGTCATTTATTTGGTACAAGCTAGTTAATCCTGGCAAGGCTTTCCTGCATGAGTATAGACTAATATCATCTCGTTTTAATTGCTTCTTTAAGAGTTTCTCAAAAATCAAAAACATTTTAATTAAAAAATTCACCAAGAGTATCTTCCAGATCTTTTCCCATTTATTCTGCTTCCCACCAAAATTATCAGCACATTTGTTAAGTTCTAAAGAAAGTAATTACAGCAGATGTTGATCGCTGCTGCTAGTGGTAAGGTTGCTGAATGCTACACATCAGTATCCCAACTTGCACTTTTTTGCAACTTTCTGGAACAAAAATTTCTATTCTTGGTCTTTGCTCAGAAAGGAGGCTCTCTGTGCAGGAACTGGGAGGTTTTCATGCCAGCTGCTAAGAGTAGGGGAAATTTGAGGTGGAGAAAGAGGAAGAAAGGAGAAGATACAATTAATGAACAGATAGAGATGCAGAGATTTGGGCAAGGAACAAGACGGAGTGGATGAAAGTCATTTAATTTTACCTATAATACGATTTGTAATGAATAAAGGTCCTGCTCCACCACCACCTCCTCCAAAGGCAAGATGATAAATCCACTGGAAGTGCCACCAGCACACGCAATATTACAAGAGTGCGGAAGCATTAGACTGAAGACGCCAAATGCACACCTGCCACACTGTAATCAATGTCTTTTAACCCCAACTTCTGCCTAGATTGCCACTTGTCCATAATGAGCTGGCTTTAGAATAAGCTGTCAAAAAATAGTTTACCATACAATGTCAGAAAGCTGAGATTATCACACGATGACCATACACGTCCCTACAGACAGGAATTCAACGTGACCGCATAAGCGCCAGTTCAGCAACCTGTAGCATGATGCCAATGGTGCAGACAAGCAAATTTTCAGTGTCCATGACCACTCAGAGACAGGGCTGCAAAAATATTTGAGGAGCAGGGTCTCCCACTTCTGCTCCAGGCAAGAAAAATAGCATCCAGTAGTGCTGCCTTAAATGCTTCCTGATGGTGGAGTACTTCTAGGTCAAACAAATGGAGAAAGCCCTGGAAGAAAACCATCTGAAGTTGTGCAGAAGGTCCAGATCTTCTTTCTCTACATCACAAGTTAGTGGCACAAAAAATTCAACTCTGCCTTCAGCCCATCAGTTTTTAGCATCTGTCCCTCTGAAGCCACCAAGTCTGATCCTCCAGAAAGGTCCTGCTCCGCTGGACAAATCCCCTGCAGGCACACGGGCCGGCCCCACATGGCTGGCTTCCACACATCAAAGTTCATCACATCTTAGAGAGCAAAAGCCATTTTCTGCAGCACTGAATTTCACACAAACCCTAGGACAAAGCCACGACTACTGCAAATACCCGGCATTACAGGTCTCTGGTGCAGGCAGGGCTCAGCCGGCATCTCGACTCTCAGTACAGCCGCAGGGACAAAGCAGGGCTCTCGGAGGCATCTCAGTCCCAAGGAGAACATGACTGTGAGCACAGCTACTACTGAGCCATTTCTTGACTTGTCAAGTTCCAGCTTGCAGAGCATTTTCCGGAAAGCATTAAAACCTGCTGAAGTGAAGGATTTCAAATGGAGGGGCTGAGAGACCTCAGCGCCGGCGGTGTGAACAGTACCGCTATAATAAGGGTAATCACTGCATGTTATACTGAAAAACCTCTCAAGTGATTGCTGTTTGCAGAGGTTGATTAAATATAAATTAAACTCATCTGCATGTTCAGCAAGATATGTGAATCGAATAGCAAGACCATCCTTCCCACTGGCCGTGGAGCGTTTGGGGAGCTCACCCCATGGCCTGGCATGTCCACACACACCGGCTGCTCCGCTCCTTCTGCGCCAGCAACCTCAGCATCTGCCTGTTATGGAAATGAAAAGAACCGTGTTCACTTAAGAGAGGTGATTGCAGATAGAGTATGAATAAGGAACTCACTAGCCTCAATTTTTTTCGGGGGGAAGAATGCAGCTCCCTGTATTGCCACTGCTGCACTACTGGTTATTTCTAAATCTGCACTATCATCCAGAAACCGACGCCGTCTCCAGCTTACATTTTGTGGCCAGGGAGCAGCATGGACCTCCCTGGTACAGAAGGGATGGGACTAACTCCGAGCATCCTGCACACGGGAGGTGTTTGGAAAACCTGTGGGTTTCTCCTGCCTCCATCAACACGGGTCTGTTGACCCTGGGCTGAAGGTAAGACTCACTAAATGAAACCAAGGAATAATTGGTTTCTGGAATTATATGGTTAGAAACAGCAATCATGCACCCCAAGATACATCATTTTTTTCTCACTATTTCTGAGGAAGCCTTTTTGTGTTCAAGAAGGAGCCTGAAGACTTTGTGAACAGACGGATCAAGGAAGATGCGTGAAGAAGCTAATGACCAAAGCTATAAGATCTGAGGAAGAAGGGATGTTGCTTCTTACCATGTTGTGTGAGCTCCCACTGTGCTGGTGCCAATTTTAGTGTCTTATCTCACTTCAAACCAGAGAGAATCTAAAAGCCTGAAAAATACTGAAAATGAGAATTGCTTCTTGTGGTGAAAGAAAGCTTGAAGCACCAGAAACAGGCTCCAGGTTAGGACCTGTCAATACAGTCCTGCCAAAATGAACTATATTTGCAAGTGCGTAACCCCACTTTAATCCCAAAAACCTTCAACCACCCACTTTGAATATTTGTTATTGCATTTTTGAAATCAATTAGCTACTGTCCTACTCATTTGGAGACTGATCACAATGTTCACTGCCTCTTGGACAAATTAAACTAGCAATTATTTTAAAGTGTTTGTCCCCTATAAAGAGGAAAAACAAGCATCAGTTCAGAGGACAGAAGGGAAGAAACAACTCGAGAGCAACAACACTATGTTAAAACTGAAGAAAGGTTGAGCACATGGAGTTGCTTATGCTGGTCTCAGTAATTGGCTCAGAGAAGGGGTTAGGTAGCGTATTAGGGGTACTACGAATCATTGTCATTTCTTGGGAAAGCAGCTACAGAGCTGCCGTGATAAATTGCTTCTAAGAACTCTCAGGGTACAGACTGCTGATATCTGTCAGGCAGGAAGCTGGAGTTCAGATCACAATTGCAAGTATTTCAGTATTTTTAACCAAATCCAAGAGTGAACTTGTATGAATAAAAAGACTCCTTTATGTAAAATCTGGCAACGTGAAAACCATTGCTGGCTTTGCAGAAACCCAGAGCAACCTCCAGCAGCCCAGGTAAACACAGCGTTTCTGTAACAGACTCGCTGAACTACTAACCCAGTCTAGCAGAAAGCCCTGCGCCAGCACAAAGGTTGTTATTGCTGCAATTACGCCAACGCCGTACTCCCAAAGAAGGATTAACATTTAATTCTTTCTAAATTTGGTTTATGAAATATTGACATGCTGGTGCCTTTGCAATAAGCTATAAAGACATCTTCTACGCGGCGTGCAGCAGCAGCTCAGCAGTGTTTATTTACTTATCCCTTTCACTAGGCTTGGCTCTGAACGCTCACGCTGAAATTGTGAGAGAACGCCCCAGGCTGAGCTAAGCAGATACCAGCAGGTAGAGCTAACAACCAGTGTTAATAAAAATCAATGGAGCGTTCTTACCAGGCAAACTGTTATCCCTTTACGGCTCACAGTCTCCTCACTCTGACAGGAGATGATGATCAACAGATGTAGAAGCATCAGCTGGGCGCAGCTCCAAAAAGCTGTCTCAAACACATCCCTTTGCAGTCCCAACCACCCGATTTATATATCCACAGACATTTCTTAATACTTGTGGGACACCTTATCTCATCGGCTAAACAAATCCACTTATGTCTGCATCGCTTCTAAGTGTGAAATAATGTGTTATTAAAGTTCTTGCGACCCCAGTGATAGCAGAACCCTTCGAGTCGCAGTGACCTCATTAATGAAAATCCTTTGTATCGACACGGTCCAGCTTTGTAAAGGCCTCTCTGCATGACAAAGAAGTCTTGGGATAACAGCATCCTCATGGCCTTCCAAACACACTCCACTCCAAGACATGACCTCACCACAAGGCTTTATTGGCTCTTGTGGAAACAATGCCTTCTTCTATATCTCAGGGAAATTGTTCCTGTCTCTGGTTTGCCAAGGCAGGGTTGAGGAGCAGAGCTCACGGCTCACACCTCTGCACTAATCCAAACCAGGAGCAACCATCTGCACTCGTGGAGCAACTGCAAAAATACTTTTGGAAGCAGTAATCTACCTTCTTGCTGTGTCTCTGAAAAATAGGATGAGGAACTACTTTTTTCACTGGCATTTGCAGCAGGAATTAGGCTGCATGTGTAGCAGACCCGTTACTCCTGGGTGCACAGCAAACACAAGAGGCCTCCAGCCCCGAGCACCTCGGGGGCTGCCAAGCCCTGCGCTGTCCCCAGTCCCTCCAAACCACAACCACTGAGGTGAGATGGTCAGAGCACAGAGGCAGCTGGCATGGAACACAGCTTCCCAGATTTATCCCAACTGCAGAACAAAACATCTCTGTGGTTCCTCTTAACCACTGGCAGCCAGTTTACGCTGCAGAAGTCCACTGGTTATCAGGGGAGGCTACGGTGACAGCTGAGACGTAGGCAGCTTTAATGAGCAGATTAATGACCTGTTCATCCAAATTGTGCCCTAGACTGAGTCACAGCTGCTGATACAGGAGGACAAGCTCAGGTGTAGGCACCTAAACAGTAGCCATCCCCATTTAACCACCTGGAGCCTGTCTAGTTCTGTAGCCATGAGGAAAAAATGACAGGCCAACTCTTAATGGTGTTCCCTATCCTGTATCAATCTATGAGTGTCTTTAAGCACCAAGAGAAATTTTCAGGTTTAACAAAAAGCTCAGTTTTCTTTTCTCACCACTCCCCCTCATCCCTCCAGTTAGAGCTGACACCAATAGCACCGGAGGACACAGAGGCTGGCCCAAGGGTAAGCTTAAGTATTTCTCTGTTTTGGGGGGATGCCCATTTATCTTCCATTATATGCAAACACTTATTTTTTTCAGAATCTGATCAATAACCTGATAAGACACTGTTTTTATTTTAACAAATCTTTCACTGAAGTTGAAGGCAAAGCTGACCTAAGCAGCCAATAAAAACTCATGGTCACTCTGAGCAATACAAATTCCCAGTGTCTTTTTCCTTTGCAAGAATAAATGAGTGAATAGCATAGTCTACATCTCTCCTGGAGAGCGAGAAAAGCATATTCTTTTGATTTGGTTTAGTTTTCCTATTACCCTCTGCATATGGAAGAGCTACCTTAATTAATGCAGGCCTATTATGAAATTAGAGCACCAATATAATTAAAGCATTTATTAAAAAGCCAATAAAACACCCAGCTAAACCTCTTTTGAAAGAGAAGCAATATGAATACTACTCAATTAAATATTACAGTTCAGTCAATATTTAACCATTCTATTGTATTGACTTCATTTTCTACATCGAGCTGCAAATATGCATCTCATGGGACCTAATTATGTTAGTTTGCTTCCCTTGTTGCTCACCAGAGTTTGTTTGTTTCGATATTTCCTAAACTTCTGACAGAGCAGATCTTCCATGCCAGGGACCATGCTCCATGAAGATAATTTATGGGTAATGAGAAGTTCTGGTAATTGTGTTTATCTTTGGAAATTAACTTTAAGAAATCCATCGCATTGATAAGAAGTAATTTCTCCTTCAGATAGCCCCCATAATGAGTTTGTTAATGAACTTGGCAGTTAGGTTAAATCAACAGACTTGCCCCAAATTTGCTGACAGTCGCTCTGGTGCTTAGTGAAGATATTTGCCTCACTCCTTTCCACATCCATCTAGAAAAACATTGCTGCAACATCCAAAGCAATCTCCAGCTCATCAGTGATACACATGGAGGCCACATCTTCTGAGTCACCTCTAGCACTGGATGGATCCACAGCACAACAGACTCCCAAGGAGGAGTGAGCCTTCTCTCTTGGATGTGCTGACCTTCAAAGGGTCTAGCTCAAGGCAAAAGGCACAAGATAACCAGAGAATGCAACTCACACTCCCATATTCAGCATTAGGTGAAATAATTAAAACTTCTCCATCACCTGCACAAGAACAACAGGAGGGTCCTTCCTGAAGGGAGGAAAGAGAGGAGAGAAGGTGTGTTGAAGGAAAAGGTAAAGAAGGAAGCTCAGAGAAGTCAAACCAGATCACCCATCCCCACCTCCTTCCTCTTGGAGATGAGTAAAAACCCCCATCATCACAGCAGACTTGGTTTTGGAGCTCCTTAGCCTCCTGTGGCCATGCTCACCTGCTGTTCTCCACCTTGCTCTTCACACCTGGTGCCTCCTGAGCTAGCCAAGCTTCTCCTAGGCCCAGTTGCCTCCTGGCTGCTTGTTCACCCCCTAAGCACACTAACACAGCCATCTCACATTTGCCCCTTTCTAGTATTTTGCACAGGCCTCCCCACGGGTTCCACAGAGCATTTCTGTCCTTTAAAGCTCCAAATTGAACTGTCTGAGCAAATGCATCCAGTGTAAACGTGGCTATCAACCACCTATTTAGCAACCGGCAACTTTGGCAGTTTTTTTGAACTGATAAAAGCTAAAACTATCACTATTTTTTTCTCAGGAAATAGGACTACATTAATTTCATCAGCACTTTCAGGAAGGATGCTGAAGCAGTTTGAAGTTTAAAATGCAAACCAAAGCCCAAACGAGCTCTGAGATCGCAGCAAACGTGCCGTCGTGTGTCATTTGCAGCATGGCAGAAGTAATGTTCTGGCACATCTGTGAGACATTAAAAAAAGCACACTGCATGTCTTATTCCTGTCTTAGGCAGAGTTAAAAGAAACCGAAACGCCCAAAACCCCAAAAAGGAAGCTCATTTGGGGGTTATCAACATGACTGCCTCCATCAAGCGATATCTCACACATGGAAAGCAGCTTCTGAAAATGAGGATAAAAAACCAGTTTATGACATCTAGTGGTAAAAGAAGATGTGCACACGCGCACTGCCGCTGCACGAAGCCCTGCGAGACTCGCACGCGTACGCCAGTCAGGAGAGCCAGGCTATTTTCGGCAGCGAGTTCACTGTACTTACATCTGCGCTCCTTGACAATAATCTGTGTGCAAAGTGTAAACTCTTTCTTTGCAGGTCTATCACAAGTCAAGGTGCTACACGCAACGGATGACTGCTTTCAATTCCACCGCCAGCTCCACTGCACATGGGAACACAGACCTTTGCGTAGGCAGATATCACACCAACAACAGATGATAGCTTCGGATCAAACCCAGATATCTGCCAGCTTTTATCACAAACCTTGTCGCTGATTTCTCAGAAATGATGACCGGCTGCATCCTTTGCTCTTCTGATGTGGAAAATGTCCATGCCAGGGTAAGAAAAAAAAGCTGCCAAAATGGCACCCAGGATCTCTGAAGGTACCAGTCACCGCTCAAACGATGGGAGTGGGGCACAGAGGCAGCGTGACACCCCAGAGCACACACCGTTTCTGGTGCAGATGTGCTCTCCTCTTCCTGCAGCAGTAAAAGATGGCACCTTTGTGCAAAATCATCTCCTCCATGCCCTTTATATCCACCTCCTTCTCTAAATAGCCAATTATTGGCACCTTTGTATGAAGTACTGTGATCATAACAGGTTGCTGCTTTAGGACGCAGGGTAAACTCAGCATTTCTAGGTCACTCAGCACTGCTCTCCATCATGGAAGGGTTACCTCAGTCCTGCAGGAGACCACAGCTGGAAGAAACCCCATGGATCTTGACAAACCTTCTCCATAGCAAAGCCTCTGCTACAGCATCACTCCATCCCCTGCCAGAATTAATTCAGCAGCGCAACAGGGCTGTCTGTGTGCTTTCCTCCAGGAATCCAATGCAAATCTGATCTTTTGCTTAACAATCACCACTAGAGCCACTCAGCCCTTTCTCACGCCCTCCTCCATTTCGGCAGGCTGGCACTCCTCACCACACCAAGGACTTTGTTGGCTGCGTGCAAGCTGAGCACCGCTGCCAATAAGGCTCAGCTCGGGTCCCGGCACTGATCTGTAGGGTCTGAGAACAAAACCACCTTATTCTACATGCCTCCCACACCTCACCAGCTGAGCACAGTTTTCCTCCTAACGAGGACATCCATGTCAATGAAACCACCACACTCAGGGGTGGCCAACACCCACTCCAGCCCATGGGAGCTGACTTTCCAGCTCGGACATGGGTTCAGTCTGGTCTGGCAGTGACGTACATTGAAGATCAGTGACTGGAAAGCACGAGGGCCGGTGACAGTGCCAAGAGTAGGTGAACCAGGGTCCCTTGAACCCAAGAAAAGCCCCTGAAAAGGGGAAGGGGGAAGAAAAGGGTGGACATGCCTTTGGAAGGGGGAAAGTAAATATTGCAACCTATGCCTAGCTACCGCACAACTTGATAGCGCTGTGAAAATGCACACTGCTCTACCTGATAACTCAGCACAAATAACAGAACAGTGAATTAAGATTTGTCCACACTGAATTAAGGAGGATCAGTTTAGAAGAATATGAATTTACACAGAATAAGCCACATCCCTGGGTGCCTTTTAAAGCAATTCTTTAAACTGTAAGAAGCACCTGTTAAAAAGGTCTGAAACTCTTCCTTTTTACTGCTGGAAACTGCTTCTCTAAAGAGTTGCCATACTCAAAGATCAGCAAAAAACTACAGTTTTTGCTTTAGACTCACAACCCAATATGTTTTTACGCCCAGGAGACTGTCAAGATGCCAGGGAACAGACAAGGTGACGGATTCAGAGCACGTGGCATGGAGGGACTTTATCAAACGACACGGCAGTGGGTACAATGCTGGCACTGCTCCCTGGGACCTCAATGTTATCTAAAGCTCTTGCAGGGGCCCAAGCTGCATAAAATAAGGCAAATCAGATAAAAAGCAGATTCTCCTGTGTTCCTGCCATTTCTGGCAGGTCACAGGAGACCAAGCTCTCCCCCGTAAGAGAAGGCAGCGCTGCTTTGCTAGCAGAGCTTTTGAGTTTGTATTGTAGGTCCTGCAACAGAGATGGTCACAAACAACTTTTGGTGAATCCTTCTTTCCCAAATTTCCTCTCTGCGTCAAGAAGCAATCGGTGGGTGAGTCTAAGCAGACCCAAAGCACAGTGGCAGAAAGGTTGTTGGAGCTGGGGACACAGGACACCACCCCTGCCCACGTTTTATGCTGAAACGCAGCTTGGCTGTTGCACGCAGTGGGGACAGAAGTCACAAATGACCATGTCCATCACCCTGGGTGCAGCAACCTCCACACCTCTGCCCAGCTCCATCTGCCAGATCCAGCCCAGCTGATGCTGGTAAAGTCCCCTGAAGGTGATGGGTCAGGTTTTTTCTTCAGGTCTGGGTAAGACCTCTCCCCAAAGAGAGGAAGGATGCAAAGGAGGCAGCTGAGGACACCGGGGAAAGCTCTCCCTTGTCCGCCACGCTTTCTCTCACTCACACCTGGTTGTGACCAAAAGGCATTTTGGGAGGGATCACAACACTTTCTAACCCTACAACACACCAGTGCTTTGGTGCTGAAGGGATCCAAAGAGATCTTGCAGCACCAGTTCCTGTTCTAGGGGCCAGGAAAAGAAAGTCAGGGTTTCACCATTCCCCCACATGACCAAAAGCACAGAAATCCTGTCTTCCCATTCTGTTTCCTTATTACAAGCTGGAGGGGAAGCTGCTAAGCAGGAAAGGAAACTTGTCTTTCTTCCTAACTTACCCCAAAAGGAAAAACCCTGGGAGAGAAGATACATGAACGCCTTCAGCAGCCCCAGCTCATGCTTATGTGTTTGGGGGTTGGTTTTTTTTTCCCATTCAGGATCCAGCCTGGCAATGTGCTGAATGGACTGAACAGACTTGACAAGGCTTCATTTCCAGAGATCTGTAAGAGCAGATCGACACTCAGAGCTGCCTGCAGAACTCAAAAAGTTGCAGTTAAAGTATACAGCCAAAGGAATAGAAGTGTCCTGTTTTAAATGCCAAGATAAAAATCTATTTCTAACCTTTTAAAAGGAAACTCCCCTCCACACTCTCCTCACACCCCAATAACATTAATCTTCATTAGCTTTTCCCCTGTATTAATGTGAGAAATACTGCTTGCTCCAGGGCTTTCTGGAAAGGTCTCCTTCAAAGAGGATTTTCGCATAATTTGCCATAGGACTCTGGGGAAGTGTCATCAGAGAGTCCCTTCACCAGATCCTGTACTGAGACGCCCTGCTAAGCGTCTATAGTTAGAAGAGATGACGCAAGCACCGGTACCTCTCGCATCCCCCTTTCCTCTCTCCATCCATGCCGGAGCCGTCCTCGCTCTCAGCCAGACATTGATGCCCACACGCTTCCTGCTAGGAGTCCTCTAGGTACCGCATTAGTCACGCAGCTTGTCAACGTGAGCTCTGGGCCAACGTTTATTGGAACCCATGCTTTTCCAGCACAACTGCCATTGCCTTCAGCAGGAGTCTGAGCAAATTGAACAGCCAAATCCTTCTCGCAAGGGCTGCTTGCGTATTTCCAGCACCAGATCCTGCAATGTCTTGCAATGAAACAGCTCAGACAACACAGCAGGCTCAGAGACGGCTTGCCCTCTTGTCAGAGATGGCTTCCCATGAAGTACCTCTCTTCAGGGGTGAATAAATATTATTTGTGCACAAGGACTTGTCAGTGGTCTGTCCGTTATGCTGGCTCAGCTGCTAAAGGATTAAATTCATCCCCCTCCTCCCTGAAGCATGGTGCATTTTCTAGGGTGTGAGGTGGGAAGAAGAAAGGAGAAGCATTTTTCTAGGGGAACTTGGAAGTCACCTCTTGTGAGAATAGCCACTGGATATACTGGAATCTTGCCCATCGTCCCAGAGTCGGCGTGGAGAACAAGAGTCTGCTTAATTAAAAAGAAATCAGGAAACTACGGTGAAAATAATTCTTTTGCTATTCACAAAGGTCACATCTAAGAAAATAATTATCCTCAGCAATGAGTTGGGGTGAAGCCAGACAGGGTCGTCTTGTTTTCCACACAGAGCAGAAAGGAAGAGCTGCTCATCTGATAACGAAGCCCAGATACTTCTCAAACATTGCCTCATTAAAATGAGAGGGCAAAGACAATGGAAAGCTAGTATCTCGGGGGGAAAGTGGATGGTGATGTGTGGGATTCTTCCACAGCTGATGTTTGGAAGCCTTTGGCATCGCATTTCTCAGCCAAATCCCAGCAAGAGCTTGACTGTTTTCATTTCCATGGCTAACTCTTACTGAGCTAAACACTCTTCTCTCTGTTTAAACTGCCTCTAGTTTAAATGGTCAGAGGCAAGCTCCAGCTTTAAGATCATTGATTTAGTTAAGAGTAATTTCACTTCAAGAGCTTGAGAAATGCCACCTTAAAAGGAATGACAGGGTTCACAGTTTCCTTCCTGCAACTTCATTTGCCTCACCGTGGTCGAGGGTGAATACCAATAACCTAACCCCACCAAAGTAAATCATGCAAACTGTTTTAGAACAAGTGGGCTGAGCCAGGAGAGATTATTTTATATCGTCCTGGTTCCTTCCCCTGGATATGTACTCATGAGGCGGTGCAATGGGAAGGAGAAGGATCTGGTGTGTGCTAACTGCCGTCCCACAGCCAGGATCTGGTGTCTGGCCCCAGATGCTATCCTAGTTCTCTCCCCTAACTTTCCCCTGGTGACATTGTCCTTGATTGCCATGACCACATCCTCCTCACCAGCCACCAGAGTCCAGGCAACGCTGAGCTCTTCAGTCCCTGACGACGTTAGTGAAAGTCTCCACACAAGCACTGCCCCTTCATTAAGTGGCACCCTGTAATTACTCCTCCTTTCCCCAGCCCCAGTGCCAGTGATTCCCTTGATTCAATCACAGCCTGTCTGAAGCTGGCCTGGCCAGAGCTCCTTTCATGCACCCTCTTTTAGGAAGAACACACACACCTTAATTTATTTATGAGACCCTTGCACCATATTTTCATACAAGATCTGTTCAGGCTAGCACAACTATCAGCCTTTCTCAGACTGCCCGAGTGCCCCAGTTCAGTCCATCAGTATGAATCCAACCTCTGCCAGGATTTTGTTCTTTTATCTTCCTCCACTCTATCAAGTACAGACGTGGTCTCATCAGGCACACGCCCCTCATCTCCACATGCACCACCACACAATGAACACAATGCTGTCCAAGGACCCAACGCACTGACCAATTCCTGGAGGACCCTGGGCTGGGCTCCTTGGTGTTGTCTACAACAGGGGTGTCTGGTGCTCTGGTGATCCAGTGTGACAGGAATCATCACCTCAGCACGAAGGCCATCTCCTGGGACTTGGCCCTCTGCCCAGACCAGACAGTTTACTAGTCAGCTCTGTAAGCATGGACTTCAGCAGGAAGTTGGAAGTATCTACAGGTCTTGAGCATTCAGATCTGAAAGCAAAGTGTGCACAGAGACCAGAGACTATGACTAAGTACAGGAATAAAAAGTACATAGTAGACATATGTATATATGCATACATGGACAGCATTGCAAAAAGAGGAAGAATAAGAGGAATAAATCACACCTCACCAACTTTGCCTACAGAATAAGAATAAGAAAGGTCTCTATTAACATTTAAAAGGAAAGATTTTTTCACTTTTGCCTGCTGATGACCTCAAACCAATCACAACCACAAAGAAATCCATACTGACATCCTGTGACGAGCCTTTGAGTAACATCAAAGTGTTTTATTAAAAAGAAAGCTCAGGACTGGTATTTCTCTCACTGTCAGCATCCCCGTGGTCCGGGGAGAAGCGTGAGAGAGCCTGTGCTGCTGCCAGGGAAGGGTTCAAGATAACCAGCTCCCGTGGTCCCTCCATGCAACAAGGATGGTCAAGGCAACGCTGGTGTGTGGGGAGAGGAAGAAAAGCATTTTCCACTCATTTCTGGACAGACAGCTGTGCTTGGGAACACATGGTCCAGGCCAGGCCAAACAAGACAGATGTTCACCACTGAGCTGGTCACGTAAAGGCCAGGGGAGGTCTGCAGCGCAGGCGAGGGATGACACCACGTGTACACATCCCTGTGTGCTCAGAGCTGCCACCAAAGCTGTGCCACGTGTGGGGAGGGCGACTGTGAAAGGCAGGCCAACACGGGCAAAACAAGAAAGCAGACGAAATGGGAGAGGAAGTGGGCCAGACAGACACCGGGACATCACAGTCACCAGCAGAAATCCCAACAGCACCAACTAGGAAACAGCAGAGATGAGAGTCACAGAGGATGCAGGAGCAGCACCACGTCCAACACTGGAGAAGGGCTGACCCTGCACCCCTGTCACCACAGGCAAGGGGAGCCGAGAGCTGCTGGAGATGCTCACCAGTTTCTGAAATAACCGGCACAGTTCTGCCTACAGTGTTTGGGAGGGGAGTTCAAAGGCACAGCCCCCGTGGTAACCGCGCTGCCCTTGCATGCCCTTTTCTGCCGCTGTTCATTTAACGCCACGGGCTGAAGCTGGGCTTCCTATTACCATAGCTTGCCTTTCTGCGGTCTCCAATCTCCCATCGTCTGCAACATTAAATTGTGTGAGCCATTTATCTGCCTTCAAACCAAACCTCCAAAGCACACGGCAAATTAACTAGCTCCGTCTTTGCTGCCCACATCCACGCCGCACACGGGAGGAAGGAGAGCATGCAGCAAGGGCACGGGGGACTCTCTTGGCAGCCCCTGCTAAATGACATGGGCTGCTGGTAGCTGGTTTTGACCTTAAACCTAACCCAGTAACAGCTTCTGTTGTAACCTTAGCAGTCCTGTCGTTGACCTTTATTCATTTCTGCACTGAAATGCAGGGCTTTGTTTGCTGCGAGGCGTAGAGAGAGGAGGACAAGCAAGCCTGTACTACTGAAAGCCTCAAAGCACGGATTGTGCTTCCTCAATTAACACCACTCTTAATTTTACCCCCATTAAAACATCATGACACACATTAACGGAAATGTACAATAAGAGTAAGCTCCCCTTAGCTAGGGAAGGCGAGAAAGGCTGAAATTTGGGCACTTGGTCTCAGCCACTGAAGAGACCATGACCACTGAGGAAGCAACGACCTTGTCATGACTGCCAGCTCTTCCAGTGTGTTGCCTTGGTGCACCCCATTGCTAAAAATCTTAGTTTTCCCCCCAAGCTTGGCTCATCCCTTGGAGCAGAAGCTCCCAGACCACGCTGTGAGGGCCTTGGCTCTCCAACTAGCTCCCACGTCAGCAGAGAAACTTTGAAATCTCACCCCAAGGATCCAAATCCTGTCATGGTTTAGCCCCACTTGGCAGATAAAATACAACACAGTCACTGATTTATGCTCCACTCCCCACAGTGGGATGGGGAGGAGAATCAGGAAAGGCAGGCAAAACTCATGGGTTGCAACAAAAACAGTTTAGCAGAACAGCAGAGGAAGAGAAAACAGAAATGAAAAATAAAAACCCCAGTAACAGAAAATACTGAAGCACATCACTTACAGCACAACAGCTCAGGGCGGATCCTCACGCCCGGCTCCCTCCCCAGCAGCAGAACCTGCCCCTCAGCCCCAGCCCCACTCCACACCCTGAGCAGGGTGCCATGGGATAGAACAGCCCTGGGCTCACTGGGGTGAACTTATCCCAGCTCTTGGCTAATTAGTAACCTATCCCAGCTGTGTCCCAGCCACAGGGGCCTCCAGCTCCAGCTCCTCTCCCAGCTCAGGTGAGAATTAACTCTGGCCTAGCCACAACCAGGACAAACCCAAACAGCAAGAGGTGTGTTGGAAGTCTCATGTCTGGGAAAGGGACCAAGCTTTCCTACCCACCACTGGTGTAGCACCAGTGCTTCCAAACCTTGCTCCTAGATGTACTGTCCTTGCTTTTCTTTTTTCTGCCTTATGATCCTGGGGACCTCTTGTGGTGGAAAGTAAAAAATGCATTTATTTGAGAGGAGTAAGAGAGGACTGGGCAGTCCAGGCTGACAGGCTCCGTAACTTCTTTAAAGAAAGTTTAGAAACAGAAGATAGAGGAGATAAGATGTTCCCAAACAAGACCAACTAACCCTCCCCTTGAAAATTCGTCAAACAATCAGCTGTGCTAGGTAAGGTCCCTGCAGCCTTTATAGGGACACGGTGAACGACTCCTGGTTTCACAGCACAAACGACATAACCCTGAAATTAGGAGGCTGCAGTGGTGCCAGGCCAGTCGTCTTCACCCCTGGAGGAGCCCCGGGAATCGGGTTCCACAGCTTCACTCATCGGCCACTTTCTTGCGGGACCCTGCCCGGAGGAGTGATGCCAGCCTGTCCTCATGCACAACCAGGCCTCACTGTGCTCCATGTTGATGTTTCAGTCCTCCAGCCCTCAGTGCTCTCTTTGCTGGCTTTTTAACCAGGGATGCTTTCCAGTGGGGAAAAATTCAGATGATGAAGACCTGAGCTGCTCGATGTACAGATCAAGGGCTGTCCCACCACACACGATCTGTCTGTCACCACTCCTGCAGCTCAACCGCAGCTACCAGCTCTTGAGGATGAAGGAAAATGTTGTGTTGGGATGGGAACAGGACTGAGACCTCAAGTATGGCAGATTTCCGGGTCCACCACAAGCACCCAGGAGGGAAGTGGGATGCTGCTATGCTGACCTGTGGATCTCACCATTGGATTACTTGTTTTGAGATGATGTTGGCCCAAGGGTACGGAAATCAAAGAAGAGAAAGCCAAAATAGCTCAAGCTAGATTGTTTCTCTGCAAAATGCCTACGTGTTGCTAAGGAACTATGGGTGATTTGGGCTCCTTGAAGATTTTTGACGTTCTCTCCAGTCATCTGGCAAGATCAGCTCTACTTGGAAAGAGACCCTGCAGCATGCAGATGCTCAGGTTGGGTCCCGGCCCCCCCACCCCACTCAGCCTTGCTCTTTACAAGATACACTAGTGAAGGAGACCACGAAGACAAGAGCCACCCAAAGGTGAATGGAGCTGCAAAGCCTGCAGAGAACAGAGAGTCCACTGGCTGTGCTGTTGGCTTCCTTATCTAGAAGGGCTTGACTCTTACTGTGAAAAAACACAGTGTAATTTCCTAAGGCTTGTTTTCTCAATTGCTGCTCCTGCTCAGCATCTCAAAGAGCTCAGGACATGGTTGGTTGGCTGGTTCACATGTCCGTGCCCCTGTTATAGTCCATGCCATCACAAGCGGCTCACACCAGAGAGGCCCCAGCACAGTGATGAGCACAGGGCAGCGTCACTGAAGGCAAAGACACCTCCCTGCCAGTCCGTGCAGGCCCCTCTCTCCTCAGAGCAGCTACAAGATCTCTCCCTGCTGCGTCAAAGCTTTTCCATGTGAATCTACAATTACACACCACTCTTTATCTAACAACAGCTCTTCGATGGGAACCCGGATGATCCATACCTCCTTTTTAAAATATTAAACTGCCCATATCTCTCTCTCTCCTCCCCAGGTGTCTGAATAATTAACCTGCTGTTGATCGTTAGCAGTGCCTCTACCAGAGGCGCTTTGGGACAACTCTGCTTTCCTTGGGGCGAGGCAGAGCAGAGCCCACCCACAGGAGACCCCGTCTCTCAGCCTGTCTCCATCACCACCCAGCGCTCCGGTGAACAGGACCTGGCGCTTTCCCACTGCCCTGTCAGCAGAGGAAATATATTAATTTTGCTGTGATTTGTTCTAGTGCCGTATGATACGATCTGTTCTACTGAGTGTTTTAGAGATGGAAAGTTTCTGTAATGCAGGCCTTTAGCCCCAGATGCTACTGCTCAAGTGGCAGATTTATAATTCGTAACTTTTCTCCTTGTTTCTACTCCTGTCTTGTCTTTCCTCTCATTTTTGAAGGCCATCCTGTCATTGGGATGCACAGAGATGCCTCATTAGAGGCAGTGCCCCTGACAGTTTGCCAAGTAGTTTAGGAGTTTAGGGTTTATTAGGCCTACATGGCGATTTCCTGGTTTGACAGACTGGTGGCAGGGCACTTGCAGTAGTTAAAAAAGGGCTCTACACACACACAGAGGACACCGGACTGTCCCCTGCACCACTTGGCACTTCCCCGTGCTCAGCATCCAGCTTCCGCATACGGCAAACCAGGGACTGGGGCTGACAGTGGGAGAGCGTCTCCGTAAGAGGCCTCCCTGGAAAGGAAAGCACCTTTTGGGCCCGAGAGGCTCACCGAGCCGAAAACTCACACCCCTATTTATTGCCACACTCACCGAGTGGCTGATCACGACACGGACCGTGTCCTGAGGGTGCGGCCAAAAGCCCGGCTTGCACATCTCTCCAGCGGGGTGAACAGAAACCATTTTAAAATACAACTTTTAGTGACGCAAAGCTCACCTTCCCTGGTTAAAGCTTCACGCAAAGGCACGCAGTCACCAGGGCACCGCTCCCAGGGAGGAGCTGTTCATAGCTTTATTCAAAAGCTATTTTTTGCCCCAATTTGGGATTTGCTAGCCCCCCTGGCTTCCAGCCTTGCCATCATCACCCTGTGCTTTTCCATCCTGCAGAGATGCCGGGCTGTTTGGTTCTCAGGCACAAGGTGGCACTGGGGGAGCAGCTTTCCTCCCTGCGTTGCTGGTCACTGGCACGGCGGGGCCCACGCAGGATGGGGCCCACGCAGGACAGAAGTGCCTCCCGCTGTCCCCCCGTCCCCGCAGGCACAGCCGCTCCGCTGCCATGCGGGGCTTTAGAGGAAACAGAAAACCCTGTGTTCCAAGCACCGACCCACAGCTTCGCCCCCCGCGTGGGTGACGGTTGGCGCCGTGGGGCTCAGAGACACCACAGAGAGCATCACCCAGCCAGGGCGCACGCGGGGACCGGCCAGACACCTCCTGCCACTACCCAGCCAGGGTGCCAAACCCTTCACGCTTCACTGGTGTTGCCCTCGCGCACCTGACATGACTTACACACCTTCCCGAGGCCTCACACCCCGCACGGGGCAGAGGGCAGCACCCCACCATGGGCCACCCCGCGCTGCCTGCCTGCTGCCACTGCTGCGGCTGACGACACAGCACCCATCAGGGACTTGGCCACCCAGCAAGGACACCCACCCTCTTTACCTCACCAAGGTGCTCCTCTTGCACTTGTGATTTCCAACTCGCTTGGGGGAATTTTCATCATTATTTTTTACAAAATTATAGAATAGTTAGGGTTGGAACGGACCTTTAAAGCCCACCCAGCCCAAGCCCCCTGCAAGGAGCAGGGACATCTCCAACCAGATCAGGTTGCTCAGAGCCTCATTTTTATTTATTTATTTTACATGAATGCATCGTAGTGTGTTTCCCTTCCAGGGAGACGTGAGCACGCAGGAGAGGGCAGAGTGCTCTGCCCTGAACACTGTTCCTGGGATGCAGGGAAAGGCCACCACTTGGGTGGCACCAGCCCCATGGGCAAGGAGTGGCCTCCAGGCAAGCGCTGAGCACCAGCACCTTCCTGGGGCCACCTCGGAGAGGTGAGCAGCTACCAGGCATCTGCCAACATTGCTGAAGCCCACAGAACAGTGGTGGAGGTCCCACGTGAGCCTCGCTGCACAGGGGACAGGCAGTGGCTTTCCAGCAAAGCCAAGAGACAACAGCACCCCACACTGCTCGCCCACGTGAGACCTTGGCACCAACAAAGACCACAAAGCACCTCAGACCAGACCCTCTGTGATATTTAGAGAGCCCTCTGGCTAAAGGAGAGGGCAGAACATGAGAGAGAAACCCCAATGTAGCAATAAATAAAGCGCTCTGCCTCTTCTCTGGCTCTCGGGATGGGCACCAGCACCGGGACAGGCAGGGGCACAGGCCCGCGGCCACCTCCCCAGCCTTGGAGCAGACATAGCTCTGCCCTGCGCTAGGACCGTGCCCAGATACTCTTCTCTGTCTCCATCCCTCATCTCTGGCATTTCAACCATTTCCTTTGCTGGGCTTTGCGCAGCTCCCGGCACGGGGCACCCACCTTGTTCAGGCCACGCAGGGTCTCTCTCAATAGACGGCTGAAGCACGTTGCTCACAGCAAAGCTGAAAAATACCAGGCATGAAATGTTAAACACCGCAGCGAGGAGCAAACAGCTCCCAGGTAGTTTTCCAGACCAATGGTTACAACAATCTCTCTGTATGTTTACACACAAATAATGATAATTAAAGCAAAACCCAACAGAACCGCACTCCTAACCAGATTAAAAATTTAAAAAAATAAAACCCTCACTGGAAAACAATTATACTATTTCTGCGCTGTTTAGCCATTCAGAGTCTCATAGGAGTCCAGTCTTTTAACAAGACGTATTATAGGATGCAATTACATAGGGTAGGATCCCGCCTATTCCGGGAAAAACCACGTCCCTGCTCCCCAGGATGAGAGCAGGAAGAGTTCAGTGCTCCCAGGTCCTTGCACGGCTGCCTTCTCCCGAAGAATTAGCATTGGTAGCCGGATTGTCTGTCTCACTGCAGTTTAACAGCAGAATTGCAGAGAAATGGATGCATTTATCACTTCTTGTAATTTCACACACAAACGTGCGGTACGGGGGAAACTGTTCGTTAAAACACCAAAAGCAGCTTGTTTGATTCCACAGTTTCAAGGACCCTGGTTCAAAGGCTTGAGTAACAAATGTGTTTTACCTGCCACCTTCTTCCAGGAGGGATTCAAACACCATGGGGCCTTCATTTCGCATGCAATAAAATATTCAGTAATGATTTAACTGCTGTTTTTCACTCCTCACCTTGTGACTCCAACCGTTCAATAATTCATGCAAGACTGACGACAAACCCCCCTCTTCTGGCTGCGACGGGCAGACGCTCTGGTTCACATCCCTCCACCTCCAGTCAAAGGGAGTGGGTGCCAACTGGGATCGTGGAGGGCTGGGAGCGAGGTCTCTAGCAGCATTTCCAGCCGCGAGGCCGCTTCTGCAGCAAAGCGAGCAGGAGCAGCCAACAGCTCCGGCATTCAGCCCGCGAGCAGGCTCCTTGTAAAGCGTTATTTTTTTTAATTGTGCATCTTGGAAAAAAAAATCATGTTTTCCCTTGCCTGCTATTGTCAGTGATCGCTTGCCTCCCAGCAGTCAAGAGAGAGTAGCTGATTAGCATCACGTCTCAGGGAGCGGTTAGATATCCATCACAGCCCTGAGGAGTGTCTTTTGCCTATCGAAACAGTTTAACCGCTGATGGGATTATAATTATCTCGCTATCAACTGCAACAAAGCCGCTCAGCAGGAACCGTTACACTTAAACAGAGGAGGTCAACTAAATTATCCTAGTGGGAAAGGAAATGTGAGACCCTGACCTTGCTCTGCAGATTGCCTGTAATAAATTGGGTTTATGATTTTTATTGGGGCCAAGCTTTCACTTGACGGTCCCAGGCCAGCGGGTCACACGTTTAGCAGCTGGATGGTCCCTTACCGTCACCTCCCAGAGAGGGTTTGGGATACGTGAAGCCTCTCTGCACCAAGCGTGGAGCAATTCCTGGCTCCAGTGGTCATGGACGAGCAAGAGGGAGCTGCCACTTTGGGGCTAGGAAGCACGGAAGAGCCGCAGCTCGCTCTTTTCTGGACCAGAAGAAACAAGACACAGGGAAGAGGAGCAGAAGGAAAAAAAAATCTGTCCAGCCACCCTGTCAGGGCTGGGGAAGGCAGAAGGGCTCAGGCTTGCCATTCAAACAGGAAAATTCAGCCTAGACATGTGAAAAATATTTCTGACAGTGAGCACAGCCATGCCTGAGGAAGCACTGACGAACCATCAGGACCAGATGGGATGAACATCTGCCAGGAAGGGGCCTGGGTACGGCCGCACCCGGGGATGCAGAAGCTGCTCGGGGTATCCCAGCCTGGCCCCAGGTGCTGGGGCTGGGGGTGACCCAGGTGCTGGGGCTGGGGGTGACCCATGCACCATGCGGGGCACGGCCAGGCCGGCCCTTCCTCATGCTGGGCTGGGCACCTTCCTCAATGCCAAAGACAGACCCATCCCGGAGCAAGCAGCCCAGGTGTCTGCCCATTTCTCCTCTCACTGAATCTGGCCCTAATCGCTGCCGTCTCCCTTTCTTGTTTCCTCCCTTCCTCCCCTGCAGCTCCCAGCTTTTGGTCCCACCAACAACCCCAGTACAGGGCACCCGGACAGGAGGCTCTGGACATTTCTTCTGCTCTCATTCAGCTCAACTGGGGGAGCACAAAGACTGGTAGAGTATTTTGGGGTAAAAAAAGACAATTTCAGCTTACAGCAAACTCAGGTTCCTGAGACCCACATCCTCACATCCACCATAATCCCTGTCCCCCTCCCTCATGAGTGATCTGGGCCCTTTCAGTGAAGGACCCCAGGCTCACCCTGCCACCTTGGAAGACGTGTCCCCAAACACCACGGCTTTCTGCTGCTTGAAAGCAGGATTGACCTGCACCTTTTCATGGCAGGGAGGTCTCGGAGTCCGGAAAAACCACGGCTTTGGCCATGCGATCCCCATCACCCAGCCTGTGCCCAAGCACTGCAGCACTGGGAGAAGCAGGATGGGTACCAGCTGCTGCAACAAGCCACACCGGTGTCTATTTATTAACAATAAAAAGGAAAAAAAAAAAAAGGACTTGGATTATAGACACTATGATTAAAATTTAAAGAAAGAAACACAGACTGAACGCAGACTCGGAGAGGAAAGCTGTAGATGGGGAATCTAAACAGCCAAACGGCAATGTACAAAGAACAAAACGACTAGAGAGGGAACAAGAATATGGGGAAAACAAAGCAAGAGGAAAAAAGAAGAAAGATGAAACAGGAAAGAATAAGAAAGAGTGAAAAATATCAGAAGTAGAAATAAGCAATCAAAAGAAATAGCAAAGAAAAGAGAGAGCAAACAGAAGAAAACACAGGGAGAATAAAGGAAGGAGAGAGGACAGTGACGGAGCAAACTCACGCAGAGAACAGAGGGGAATGCAAGGCAGAGCCAGACACCAAAACTAAGACAAGACAGCACCAAAGACAAAGGGAAAGCGGAACAAAGATAGCACCAAAGCGGAAAACACAAAAGGAGAGCGGGCACCAGTGCGATGACGCTGGAGTCAAGGGGCAAAGCAGAGCACAGGGCAGCACGGGGGGGCCAGGCCGGGGCAGGTGCTGCTCCTGCGCTGCCCTCCCTCCTCCCAGCGCAGCCTTGCGAGACGAGGGGGCCTTGGGGTGGGTGGGCAAAGGCAGCGGGTCGTGGCAGAGCCCCCCAGCCAGGCCTGGGCTGGAAGGGTCGATCCTACACCATCTGCCCCCCTTCCCACCCTGGGGCAACAGTGACCTGCCTGACCCGGAGCCAGCTCTGCGCACAGAAACCCCCCCCCAAAGATGTAACACCTCCTCAGACGCTCAGTCATTGCAAAACCACCAATGGCAAGGGGCAACCCTCCTTTCCATCACAATTCATCCCTCCCTCCCACAACGAGAGCTGTCTTCTCCCCTGCTTTACTCCAGGAGCTCCATGAGGTCCCACCTGGGCAAGCGGGCACGGAGCAGAGCAGGGTTGAACTGAGGGTCCAGCCAACTCCAAAACGGACCCACCACTGGCCAAAGCTGAGCCCAGCAGTGAGGCTGGTGGCACCTCTGGGATAACGTGTTTAAGAAAGGGTAAAGAAAGCCACACAGCAGTTGAAAAGAGAGAGGAGCAAGAAAAATGTGAAATAGGCTTGCAGACGTGGACGTTGGTGAAGGAGGAGGAGGAGGAGGAGGAGGAAGAGGTGCTCCAGGTGCCAGAGTAGAGATTTCTCTACAGCTGGTGGAGAAGGCAATGCTGAAGCTGGCTGTCCCACTGCAGCCCATGGAGGAAACCATGGTGGAACAGATCCCACACGGCAGCAGGTGGAGATGCCCCAAAGGAAGCTGCAGCCCACAGAGAGCCCGTGCTGGAGCAGGTTTTTTGGCAGGCACTGTGACCCATGGGGGACCTGAGCTGGAGCAGTCCATGAAGGACTTTATCCCATGAGAGGGACGCCACAATGGCACAAGTCTGATGAAGGATTGACATAGAAAAAGTGCTATGGACTGACTGCAACATGACTTCCCCATCCACCTGGGGAACCAGGAGGACCACCTGGGGAGCGGGGAGGAGGTAGAGAAGTTGAGAACAACAAAGTGAAGTTGAGCCTTTCCTTGAGTAAAAAAGGGAGTGTTGGGGAGAAGGTGTTTTTAGTTTTGTTGTTGTTTCTCACCATCCCACTCCATTTTTAATTAGAATAAATTATTTTTCCTCAAGTCAAGTCTGATTTGCCCATGACAGTAACTGGTGAGTGATCTCCCTGCCCTTATCTCAACCCAGCAGCTTTTTCATTGTACTTTTTTCCCCTGCCCTCTTGAGGAAGGATGAGGGGGTGAGAGAGCAGCCAAGTGTGCACCCAGCCAAGGTGAAGCCCACCACACCTCTCCTCAGCATCTCCGCAGCCTCAGGAAGCTCCTGCACGTGCCGCTGACCCACATGGGAGCTCGGCCCCATCCACCATGCGGGGCTGCGTCGCTGGGCCGGTTTTCCCAGGATGAGGCTTTTGAGCGCATCGTCAGTGCTGAGCAGCGCCGTGGGGAATAACCCAGGCTCCCCACGGGGAGCTTGCAGGGTTGACAGGGTCCTCACGGTGGCTGTTCTGCTCTCAAAATGCCAGAAGTGATTACCGGTTCAGTGCTGGGTGCCAATTCTGCATCTCAGCGCAGCAAATCACCTGGTCCCCACTCTGCTGTTATTTTCCTCCCGGCTGCGATTTGTGAAGAGCACAATAAGAAATTAGTTCCCGCACGGGTTCTTGCCTAACTACGCAATACTTACCTATAACAATAAACCCTAGAATTACAATAGCCAGGGAAGACATTTGGAGAGCTATTACCCATCGCGACTCAGAGCCACAGATGGGAATAAAATAAGAAACTCCTCTGGAAAGCTCTCCGGGTTACACAATCTTTCTTGTTGTTATTTTGCCTTCCGTCAGAGGAACAACACCTGACACAGAGGATCAGGATGGCTGCTCTAGTAGCAATTCCTGCATGCCTTCAAAATAAATATTTAGCAGTTTAGGAGACCCTGGAGCTAATGTCTAGGTTGTTGTTTTCCCAACAAACGGCACTGCCTTGAGCACAGCCAGCGCGATGCATCTCAGCTCCAAGTGCGACCCAAAACACTTGGGCCAAATTCTCAGCTGGGGCTTGCTTGAGGAACCCAAACCAGCAGTTCTGTAAACTGGAACTCAGCCTTTTTTTTCCCCGGTGTAATTCCTACCTCAGTGCATAGGTGAGACCTCATTGGGGTGAGGAGCCACGGACAGCACGAGCTGCTGCACCCGCTGAGACACCGGTGGGTATTTATCACAGTAATCACCACGGGATCTGACACTTAACCCCCTTGCTCTCGACAAGTTATCCTGCATAAGCAGAGGCTGCTGAGCTAGGATATCAAGCTCGTCATTTCTGCTGTGTTATTTCGTTTTGAATGCGTTGCTAGAAGGATGCTGTCACTTTGCCTCTAAGCAAAAGGCACGGCTGAGATCCCAGTCCCACCAGCACCGACTAAGCTGAAAACCTGAATGAGCTGAGCAGCCTCACTGGCTTCAGCGTGTTGTGTGGTTCCTGCCTGTAGGAAGCTCTAAAGCCATCAGGAATTTGGGGAATTTCTTCCTTTTTAAGAACAGTGATTCCAGGAAGCATCTCCTCCAAACCCAGGGGATGAGCCCAGCTACAGGACCTTGGCCTTACAGCAAAAATGCAGGAGCGCAGCCCCTCCCCTTCCTGGCACCAGGCTGGGGGGGCTCGAGGAGTTCTTGTCCCTAAAGCTGGCACACGGTCTCTCCAATGCCTAGAGGCCCATCTACAGGCCACCAGCAACAAGAACAGGCCCTTAACACTTCACCTCGAAGTCCCTGGAAATCCAGCCGAGATTCCTAATGGCCATAGACACTTCCCCCACTCCCCAGCCCAGGGCAAGACGGCTTCTCATCTGCCAAACTGAGCTGTGCAGATTTCAAATGCCCAATTTCACACTGCGTAGTGGAGTGCTGAAATCTGCCTATTAGCAGTGGAGGAGCTCCCAGACTGCTCAGTGTGCAAGCAGAGAGGCTTTTCTATTGGGAGGCCATGAGTTAAACTTTTGACTTCAAATCCACAGCGGTTTAACTCCACTGGAGGGCTAAGAGGGAACTTAATGAAAGTTTGTCTCTCTGCCCTGGGCAGCACAAGGATCCTGTTATGGGCTTTGAAAGAGTAAGAGCTCGCTGTTGACTTCCAGCTGCTGTAAAGCACACGGGATTGTACCGCTCTGTAACTTGGACCTTTCCCCTTGCGCGTGTAACACACACAGCAGGAGCACAGGGTTTCTTCCATCGATCTTTTGCCATCCTTCAAGTGGGTGCAAATGGGACACTCCACGACGGAGCTTTATTTACCACGCTGTGCACAAACAGGCCCAAGGGTGGAGGCCACACTCACCTGGACTGATGCTAACGGTTGGCTGTGTCCTCGCCTTGGGTGGGGGAGCTGCTCCTTCATCAGGAGAACTGCAACGGTGCCCTCATGCACCCACAGATATACCTCCCTCCTGCATGGGCATACACCTGCCCTACCTTGCTGTCCTTACAGGGACACCACACCACCAGCCAACCTGGTTTTTAAGACAACCTGGATGTAAGAAAGTGGGTCCAAGGGCTGCCCCAAGCTTCATGTTACATTTACAAACAGGCAGCTTGGGCACAGGAACGCATTTGCGAGCGATGCTTTTTTACCACGTAATGTCTCTTTTCAGCTTCTTGAATGTAACCGCATTATCTCGGTGAGTGGCAGCCAGCAGGGACGGACGGAACGGGAGGTTAATCTGCATCGGCCATCTCTCTTGATTTCTCCGTCATTTCCATTTCTTTTTAAAATGGAAGTTCCATTAAAACAGCAGCACTTTGCTATTAAATACGTAACGGAGAAGAATGACTGCCTCTATCTCATCAGCAGTGAAAATCTTTTTAAAATCACTCAAGAGGCAAGGCTCAAATCACATATTTAATAAGAACCACTTCGATATCACTTTTTAAAGCAATTAACATATTATTAGAGATAAGCGCAAGATGCAACATTTAGATCCAGATTTCTAAGACAGATTTCTATGGTTTAGGAGGGTGTGGACCTTGGGTCGTCACCTCAGCAATCATCTCTGCATGTCACAAACCAGTGTCAGAACAGAACTTCAGTTACACGGACACAGCAGATTAAATTCTTGCTTTTAATCCTGATTTTACTCATGCTGCTTCTTTTCCCTCATCTGAAAGCACTCCATGTACACCAGTGAGAATGGGCAAACCACCTCAGCAGGGTTTTCTGCCCCACCTGAGCGTCCTGGAGCAAAGTGCTCATTTCTACCATCCCCTTCCGTTTGGATATTCAGGTGTTTGCTTTCTTTATGGATCATGAAAAAACCAAAAATCTGAACCTTAATCTTTTAAAGGATCACAGAGCCCATCACCAACGGGATCCCCATGGCCAGGTTGCCTCGTGCCACCTGAGATGCTTGCTGGTGCACCCCACTCCTGCGCGGAGCCGCGCGGCCGTCCCAGAGTGGCTTCAGCTGGCAATCCGGTGCGTTAAATACATCAAGTCCCTCCTGCCTGGTGGCTGAAGGACGTCCTGCCAATTACGGTAGCCAAGGTGCAGCCACACATTCATCTCTGCTGCCGGGGACTGGGACAGAAACCTCCAGCAGCTGAGGCAGATGGAAGGCTGGGGGCGGTGACACCTTATACGGCCGCAATTAAATCTGACAAAGCCCATCTGCTGGCGCCCTGAGCACTGGCAGGACTAGAGCCGAACTGGGAACCGTGAATTACAGCACAGGTGACATCCAAAGGCTTTTTGGTTGTTTATCCTGAAACATGCAGGCTTTTCCCAACACTGAACAATATGTGGCTTCCACTGACGACTGACAGCAAACTGACTGCTCAATTAAAGGGCATTTTACCGTTTTGACCATTAGCTGTGAAGTCTCAAATCCCCCAGACGTTCCTGGAGTCCGCTTCATCAGCAAGTCGCTTTTCTTAGAAGGCAGCAACAAATGCAAGGGGACACATATCATGCATCTAAAGACATTGTGATCACGTTGGTTTTGTAAGTGCTAAAATTTATTACACAAGAGATGATGCAACAGCGAATAACAGAGCAAAATTCTACATTGACTCCCTGCTTTGCAATTCAGGACAACTAAGAGGTTTTACTTCATTAAGGAAGGCGAGGGAAAAAAATCAGAGCCAACCCCAACGGATGAGGAAGTCTTGTCAAGCCTAAATGAGCAATCAGTCCTATGTGACGCTCACCGCTGTAGAAGGAACAATGAAATATATCTGCTTCTGTTCAATAAATTACTAAAACATCAGTTAGAAACCTGCTGCATGACATTGAAAATTAAACTCATTTAACATCCAGGTAGCTTCATCCTGATGCAAATGGAAGACAGGCATGAGTGCTCTGCAGCAAACAACTCTGTGCACGTCCCGTCTTCGGGAAACATATTTACACGTACAGCTCATATATTAATATATTTTAGTGCACCCTAGCCAGAGGGCAACCAGAAAGAGTATTATTCTGTGAGAAGGACAGGAGATGGGCTGGCTTCTTGTCTCCACCGAGTGAAGCCTGTATCCACCCATCAGTCCAGCATCCATGTAAAGCAACTTCGCAAGACCACGTTTCCCTTTTCCAGGTAGCCAGACGTCAAGACCCCAGACCAAGGGTCTCCCATGATGGCTGGGTAGATTTAGTAGCCAAGATTACTGCGGAGCAAAAAAAAAGCAGGTGGGATTACCCCACCATATTAACAAGCCTCAAGCAACTTCAAGGTCAGGAATTTCAGCCAAACTGCCATGTGCTGGTCTCTTACCCTCCCTTTTCTTTACTTCACCACCGCCCATGAAGGACCGCAGAAACGTGTGCTGTTCAGGGTGGACCTTGACCACAGTCACGCACTGACCAGCCAGGCTGGATGTGCTTGGGCCTCAGGAAGAGGACTACAACACTAGAAAGTTACGGAGAATGCCATTGCTGATGTCTTCATTCAGGGCAAGGATGCCTTAAAAACAAACCCTAGAGCCGCCATGGGAGGGAAGCCCAAGGGCGACTTTCCCTCACGTTACCTGCTCTCAGCCCGTAGCACACAACAGCACATCCGTCCTCACTTCTACAAGGAAAGAGCAAAAAAAAAGGGGTAAAGGTGGAACTCCAAGGGGACAGTGCCAGGCCAATGGTGGGGCAGAAAGCATCCCACGGGGCAGAAGGCATCCCACAAGCCTTACTCAACACGTGTCAGTCCTACTGACGCCCAAAAGGGCAGGCAACTGCCCAAAGAAGCAGGCAGACATCTGAGGTTCTCCAAGGGGAGCTCATTTGGGGTCTCCATGGGAAGGACTGGTGCTGCAGGGGGCTGGCTTGTGAAGCAGTGCGTGGGCGATGGACAGTGTGTAACAGGACATCACTGTTTTTATTCAATCGCTTTTTTTTTAATGACATCTGTGATTAAGAGTTGGAAAGATCCATGGGAGATACCAGGGCGAGCTTTGCCTCTCCGAAACTCAAGACAGGGGCTGCTGGATGCAAGGGCAAGAAGGGGAAAAGAGAGAGAGGACCTAGCAGAACACCACATCTTTCAAACTCAGCTCATTTGAGGCTTGGCAACCTTTTCCCCTCACAAGCATGTAAGTTTTCATGCTTTCCAGGCAGGTATATGCAGGGTCTCTTGACTCTGATGTGGTGCAAACCTACCTGGCCCTTTGGGAGAGCTTGGAGTGGTCTGGGAAAGCAATGATTCCCTGTCAGTAAAATGCTCACAAGAGTGCATGAGCTTATTACAGTCATTCCAGCAGAAATAAGTGGTACCTTTCAGAGTGCTTGCCAGAAGGAAATAGCAGTTCTGACCCAATTTCACACAGTTGGAATCAGCTGTGGGAGACTAATATACAATAAAAATAAAAAGACACAAATGCCCATCTCCCCCACGTCCTCTCCTAATAACATGAATAAAGCTCTGTTTTGATATTTCGTCCTTTCCAAAGGAGTCCAGTTGGATCACTCCAAGTCAGCCGTGTTCCGAGTTAAACTCCTCTGACGCTTCCACCCTTCACTTGATGAAATTTTTAATCGTCCACCTTTGTCCTGTGCAGCTGCGAAGAATCAGATCGATGCCAGCTATTCCCCTGTTCTCCACCTCCAAGCATCGTCCCGTTCCCTTGTTCAGGATGGCGCCGTTCTAAAATTAAAAATACGGGGGCAATATTAAAAAAACTAAAGACGAGGTTGCCTGTGAAGCAAGCCAGGACCATGCACTGCACAGACGTGCAGCTGTGTCCTTGTGCATTGCTGGCAAGCGCACAGCACTCAGCTGGGTGGCAATGCAGTTCAAACAATAAAATAATTCCTAAAATAATCAATGTGAATGGAAAGAGCAACCTTTATCACTGACAACACGCATCCCTAACGCATCAGCAACCAAAGGACATGCGTAACCTTTAAACAGCAGGGCCCACCCCGCGTTAGGAAGATGTGACACTCCTGCAGAACGTGCATTATTTACTCGCTGCTTAGGGACAAATCACAGGGATCTCATCTATTTCATCACAGATTATCTGTAAGAAACAGGGAAATCTGGAAGACACTGGCAGGGTAGGTTACATACACCTGAGGGTATCCGAAAGGGAAACTTCCACTGGAAATTATCCTAAAATACCATCCCTGCCCCTGATCCCTCTTAACCTTTTCCCTCTGCCGTAGGACCTGGCACCTGCTGTCGCACAGGGGAGGGATGCCATCCAGAGGGACCTGGACAGGCTGAGAGATGGGCCTGGGCAAACCTCATGAAGTTCAACCAGGCCAAGTGCAAGGTCCTGCACGTGGGTCATGGCAATCCCAGGCACAAATCCAGGCTGGGCAGAGAATGGATGGAGAGCAGCCCTGAGGAGGAGGACTTGGGAGTGCTGGTGGATGAGAAGCTCAACATGAGCTGGCAATGCGTCCTTGCGGCCCAGAAGACCAACGGCACCCTGGGCTGCATCCCCAGCAGCGTGGGCAGCAGGTCGAGGGAGGGGATTCTCCCCCTCTGCTCTGCCCTGGTGAGACCCCACCTGCAGCACTGCATCCAGCTCTGGAGCCCCCAGCATAAGAAGGACATGGACCAGTTGGGGAGGGTCCAGAGGAGGCCACAAAGATGATCAGAGGGCTGGAGCACCTCTGCTGTGAGGCCACGCTGAGAGGCTGCTCAGCCTGGAGAAAAGGAGGCTCCAGGGAGACCTTAGAGCGGCCTTCCAGTACCTCAAGGGGCCTACAGGAAAGGTAGGGAGAGACTCTTCAGCAGGGCCTGCTGTGACAGAACAGGGCCTGCTGTGACAGAGGTAATGGTTTAAAATAGAGGGAGGCAGATTCAGATTAGATATTAGGAAAAATTTTTTTTACAATGAGGGTGGTGAAGCACTGTCCCAGGTTGCCCAGAGAGGCGGTGGATGCCCCATCCCTGGAAATGTTCAAGGCCAGGTTGGACGGGGCTCTGAGCAAGCTGATCTGGTTGGAGATGTCCCTGCTCCTGGCAGGGGGGTTGGACTGGATGGGCTTTGAAGGTCCCTTCCCACCCAAACCATTCTACGATTCTATGATTCCATGATCTAGTCTTTGGTCCCCACTGCCCCATGCCAAAGACAATGTGCCACAGCCCATGGTTTGGGAACCAGAGAAGCAGCATTGATGGCAGGCCCATAACAAACCTGGATGAAATTCCAGCGCTTATGGAGGCTGCTCTTGACCTTCTCGCAATCGAGGAGCTGAGGGAAGCGGCTTTTCACGTTATCCACCAAGCAGCGGGTATCGGGTAGAAGAGTCGTGGTCCCGAGGGCGCCGAGATGAAGGAAGCCCTCCTTGGTGTAGCGTGCAAGCTGGGCGGCAGGGAAGGAGAGGAAAAAGCCCATCAGTACGTTTGGAGCATCATTAAAAAAGTGATAAAGGAAAGGACAAGTTTGCAGAGCCCTGGGGAAAAAAACTGTGAGGACAAGGAGAGAGCAGAACTGACAAGTCAAACACCCCAACTTCCTCCAGTCTTTTTTTCTTGTTTTGGGGCTTTTTGCAGATGCAAGTGAGGAGCTGGGGCACAGGGAAGGGATCAGAATCACTCTGAGCCTTAAACCCACCATGGGGCAGACTCCTCCGGCCTCCTTTGGGCCCGAACATTCCGCAGGGTGGGGCAATGGACAATTTCCGCTGGTTTTCTGCCAGAGCCAACTGGCTTGGCCAGTCACGTTGGCCAAGTCCATGGCTTCTCACACGCTTGGCGAGCCGGCCTTGCTTTGGCCTCCAAACGATGCTGCTGGTCTGCCCAGCGCAGCCCTTCAGCGACGGGACACGGGGCAGTGCTGACAGGCTCGGGGGCACGGGGCTGAGCTGGCGCTGAGCCGGCACAGACAGCCCCGGGGCCGCGCACAACAGGCTCCTCCATTCGCAGCGTGTAAGGAATCCCACCAAAATATTTCCCTAAACATATTCAAATTCAGGAGTGAAGAGAGATGAATGACAGCGGCCTGCCTTTTGTAGTTCAAGGGAAAGATATACACAGCTGCGTATTTAAATTATGGGTCAACCCATTATCGAGCAGACAAATAAGGAGTATTCAGCACGTTAATTAACTGAGCGTATCTGTGACCCAGATGCTTAAAAAGAGACAGTAACTCACAGTGGGAGCTTGGGTTATCTCGGTTAGAATAATTAAACATCAAAAATCAAGTTAAAACAACGTAACAGGGTCTGACTCCAGCCAGTAACCGCAAACACGCCTACGGTGCTTGAAGCCCGTTCCGCCTTCTCTCGGCGACGCTGGCTGTGTCGGCGCGCTGCATCCTCCGGCGGGCCCTGTGCTGTCCGTCCGCCTCGGGACGGGTGCCTGGCACGCTGTGCCCCCAAGCTGCGGGTGGAGTTATGCTTTTAGCCAACGTGTTGTGTATCAAAGCAGGACCTCCGCTGCTTTACACCCCACCGAGGTCCATTTGCCAACCGTACTCATCCCCCGCTGCAGCAGCCCGCACCATACAGCTGGTGCAGGGCAAAGCTGCCCCATCCTGTCCCCCGGTGCAGGATCACTTCTGCCCCCAAAGCCTGTGGCAAGGCGGTGCAGAACAGTACATGTCTCTCTAGCTTTACAGTAATCCCCCTCCAAACTGCCGTGGTGGGGTGGAAAGGAGGGCAGCTGCAGAGCCTAAAGCCGTAACCATCACTTCCTCCTCCTCCCACCGATTCCCCATCTCCCCCTGGCGCGGGGTGCGTGACCATGGGACAGGGATCCCACCCGCCACCGAGCTCAGCTCACGCTGTGCTGGGCTCCCAGCAAGGGAGCTGCCCTGCGCACGAGGCCGGAGCAACCTGGGAACGAGCCCCTGGGCAACCCCAGCCCAGCTGGAAGCTCGGATTCACGCTATTTGTTTTTAGCGGTTCGATGTTTTGATGAGCCAAGCCTCGAGTGAGATGGTGCTCTGACCCCGACAAAGCATTTTTAACCACGCAACTCCTCTGAATTGGTATTTGAGCACCAACACAGAGGATGAGGCTGCTTGCCTGGCAAAAAGAGAGAGGCATATAAAGGAAAAAATAAGACAAACCCTCTCCATGACAGAAGAAATCCCCCAGAAGTCCCAAATGGGCAGTGCAAGTTACTCTTCTCCTGTTTCCAAAATGTTTCCTACCACGTACATAATTACCGTGCTAGACGCTTTCTTTTTTTTATGTTTGGCAGCTTGTCTTCAGACCGTTGGCCTAATGCCCACAAGGCAACACGATTTCTGCTCTTACATGTTATTGCCTAATGTGGTGGGAAAAATAAGTAGAGCAAAAATCAAATCTTTCCAGAGGAAGGGAGTGGGGTGGGGACTGGGGGAAGACAAAATGAGCTGAAAAACAAACACAGGTATTATGAAAAATGCATTAAGTGCATGTATCAGATGTGTCGTCTGCTCTGTGTAACAGCCAGATACACAGAGCCCCAGACGCGCGGCTCCATCTAGCACTCTGCCCAACACCTGATCTCCGCCGAGCGCAGCGGAGGCTCGGCAGCAGCCGTTCCAGCCTTCAAGCCTGTCCAACCGTCAAATCTGAGAGCGATCATTCCCTAAAAATCCTATCTAACTTGCGAGCGCAAGCTCCACTGTGCTCCTAAGACATTTACGGAATTTGTGTCTTTTGGGATATTTTGCCTTTGACACTTCAATTCTTTTTTTGTTATTTTGCTCTGCTCCAGAGCAGCAGCCGGGGGTCTCAAGCACAAGGCGACAGACGGGGGTGAAGCACTTGGATAAGCGGGAGTCCTGCGGCGATGCACTCATCCTGCTGCCCATGGGTCTTCCAATGGGTCTGTCTTGAGTGATAAAAGGGGAAAAAATACAGAGCAGAGGGCAACGCTCAAGATGGCCCCACAGGCAGTGGTGAGGAGCTGCAGCCTGGCCAGCACTTTCTATCTGGATTTGCCCAGTAAGAGAAGCGATGGGAGATGCCTCTGTCTCATCACCATGTATACTGACCAACATTTTAAAAAGCAGCTCCAGACAACGCCCTCACGTTAAGACCGGAGCCTACTTTAGAAACTGAAGATGCCATGCAAATGCTTTATAATATCAGTAAATGACACCTGCCATTGTTATTCAAATCTTCTGAGCGGTTGCAGCAATTCACCAACTCAACAAAGTTGCCTGCTTCAACATGGCCAGCACAGCCCCAGAGGATGACCTCTGGGAAAGGCAGTTGATGAGAACTTTTCATTTGGCTACACATGAAAGCAGAATGAACAAGAGGCAATAGTGAGAAGTTTCTGCCTGATCCCGCAAGTGCTCACAGGGATAGTCAGCATCAGTGCAAAACACCCCTGGGGTAAGGCCACTCCTTGGTTCACGGGACCAGAAGAGGGGCCTGCCATGAGCAGGATTTCAGTGTGCTCCTCCTTTGGGCACCGTGTTTGGGAGTCTCAGCAACGTAATTATGTAAATCCTTTCGTCTTGCCCGGGAGCGTATCCGATCCACCTGGCACCACCTGAACAGTTTGTGCTCTTCCCCGCTTCTCCTCATCCCCACAGCACAACCAGGTGAGCCCTCCCCACAGGATCTGGGAAGGCTCTTCCACCAAATGTTCTCCTGTTGGACTACATTGGTTTTCTCCTCTCAAACGTTTCACAAGGATTGTCCCTCCTGCTCACAGTTCTTTCATTGTCAACCACTCAAAAAACGTTGCTTACATCAGCAAGTGTCAGAAAAAGGCCACTCCCTTGGAGATCCCATGGTTGCTTTGCAGTCACCAAGGATTTCTTCATACGGTCATCATGGTGCTTAAAGATAATAAAAGTTTGTCTTTTTTTCAGATGAAATTATTTAATTGATGAAGAAGGAGGCTTTGCCAAAGTGCAGTCCAGTCACAGGATGTTAATGACAGCCCATGTCGTATAACCAGTTAAACCCAGTGGTTTGTAACAAAACCATGTTTTCCTGGCTTTGTGGAAATCACTGAAGTCATCTGAGTTTAAACTCTGCTCTACTTGCCCTAAAATACATATTTTCCTTTAAAGTGTTCTGTCTTACATCTCGTTGCCTGTTAAGCAGGTTTGTCAGCCCCCAGAAAACAGACCAAGCCCAGCAAGAACGGAATAAATGGTGAAGGACGTGGCCAGTCTAGCAGGGAACAGACAAACACGGAAGTATCGGCCTGAGGAAATGCCTGAAGGAATGACCCAGCCTGGCACAGGAGGAAAAACAAACGGAAAAACCAAGAGGAAGGACCAGAGAAAAACAGCTGGAAAATGTTAACCAATTAACCATTCAGAAGCAGTTAATGTTGATGAGGTGATAAACCCTTTCTCAGTGTAAGTGGCCCAAAGCCACATCCCCAGAGAGAAACTCGCACTCACACCCACAGCCTCTTACAAACACCTTTCCACGTAAAGCTACATCCTGGGTCAAACTGCAAAGTCCCCCACCTTCAGGTACCGCTTCGGGGGCTGGCTTGGCTCGGGAGGACCCGCAGCCCCCGCTGACGCCAGGAGAGCAGAGGGCCGCGCGGCCGCACGCGTGCCCGCTGCATCGCTGGGGCTGATCTCCCATCGGCGGACTCGCGCCACCAATACATCTTCCTTGATTATTGTTTCTGGCTGGCTGCATCTCAGGGATGGGAGAAAGTTAATTAGACGTCTTAGCACCTGGGAAATAAAAGCCTTGATGATCTTCATTGACTCTATTGGAAAATAATTTAGGGTTGTTTAGCTTCCTTTCTGCGCTGAGCAGATCATCATTAGCAACCATAAGTAAAGTGTACCGTATTTTCTTTTTAACACAGTTTAATCTGCTGTGCTGTTTTGTCACCCTTGATAGCGCAGTGTCCTGGATGATCTCAATACTGATGGTTTTGTCCTCAATGCTTAAATGGGCAAAACATATTTTATCCTATAATTAAATGAAATGCTCTGCTGGGTGAACATTATCTTAAGTTTTATAGTATTATAGTGCTTGCTATCACCTTAATATATCACCACAGCTCTGTCACTCCAATGAGCTATTACTGTATTATTAGTGTAATACATCATTACGGCAAGGTGTTTTCATGATGGATTGCTTGAAAGATGAAGCCATCAGGACGAAAAAAAAATCCATCAGCAGGTTCAATATAATTACAAGATAAAAGGATACTTCATCATGAAATCTGATAATGATTTGACCTGGAAGTGAATGAAAGCAGGGAGAATGGAAAGGTAAAGGGAAAACGAGAAAAAAACCAAAATTTCCCCCAGCGATATGTGCTGTGCAAAAGCCAAGATCTCATCTGCATTTGGCACTACGTTCACTACATGAATTACAGAATGGTTTGGGTTGGAAGGGATCGTTACAGCCCATCCAGTCCACCCCCCCCTGCAAGGAGCAGGAACATCTCCAACCAGATCAGGTTGCTCACAGCCCCAACCAACCTGGCCTTGAACGTTTCCAGGGATGGGGCATCCACCACCTCTCTGGGCAACCTGGGCCAGTGTCCCACCAGCCTCAGCATAAACAATTTCTTCATTAAATCTAATCTAAATGTACTCTTTCAGTTTAAAACCATGACCCCTCATCCTACCACACCAGGCCCTGCTGAAGAGTCTCTCCCCATCTTTCCTGCAGCCCCCTTTAGGCACTGGGAGGCCGCTCTAAGGTCTCCCCGGAGCCTCCTCTTCTCCAGGCTGAACAGCCCCAGCTCTCTCAGCCTGGCCTCACAGCAGAGCTGCTCCAGCCCTCTCATCATCTGCGTGGAGCACAGGCAGCACTGGGTGTGCTGTGGGGTGCTGAACAACTCAAAAGGAACCGCAACTTCCCTACGGTCGTATATATTTATATATCTAAAACACGCGAGCTATTTGAACGAAGTGTTTACATTCCTTCTAATTACATTCCCAGCAATAAATTACAACACGCAGCCCATTAATTAAACAGTAGTAGTGAAAGTCAAATTTCTTTTGTGCGGCACCCGTGCTTCTGCAAAAAGCTAATTTCAAAGCTTCTGCACTCACTGATAGCTACTTTTAAAAAGCATTTTCAAGGAGTTAAACTAATTGCATGTATCGCGAAACAAAAGAACTGCCAAGAACGGGCTCTCAGCCGGAGAGGGAAGGGACAACGCGGAGGCAGAAGATCGGGAAGAAAAATTTGCGCTGAGCTTGTGCGACAGACGAGCTGGAGAGAGCCAGCAGCACTGCCACGTTTGACCTGAGATCATCAGGTAGTAAAAGAAAACATCGTTAAGTTTAATCAAAAAAACAGCTGAGGAAGAAATAAATAACCTGCTCTTAGCCATTCATCTTAAAGCCCAGGGTTAGGAGAAAATGTCAGGCTAACTCAGTTTCTCATACTATAATGCACTTAGAGGTTTACGTTTCCATCCAGAAAGTCCAAAAGGCAGTTTGTGCCATTTAAGAAAAACATTGTACGTATTTAATAACAGCCAGGTTATATTTAGGAGTGACTCTATCAGCCACAGCTGACTGATATTTGTTTAAGGATAAACCAAAGTGAGGTTGGTCTGACTCTACCCTGAAGGACTCCTGTGGTAGTTCCTAGGCTCGAGTGGCTCCTGAAGTTTGCAGCTCAGGCTCAGATGAGCTCCAGGATTCCTTAGTCCCGGTGAGCCTGGAAAGCCCAGGATGACTATATTGTGAGAACGGGCTCTTTACACATCCCTACCGCTTGAACTTTGCATTTGTTGTAGATAGAAATAAACCTTAGCTTATCACTGAGATGTGACCAAAAAAATCAGACCTTATCTCAGGACAGCAACCCAGAAATGGGATCACGTGTTCCCAGACCCTAGGGAATGGCTAGAAGATTTTGCTGTGAACCCTACTATGTGTTTCCCACCTGAAAAGCAGCAGCTGGGACACCTCCCTCCCTCGTAAAGACCTCCTCCCACATATGGGCTGCACAAGAACTGTGAAGGAGCTAGACTGACATCACCTGTAATGTCCAGCGGATTGAAGCAAGTTCTGTTTTCAAGATCGAGTTTATGTATCTCTGGTATTCACACAGGTATTCAATATTTGGGCATTCAGAAAAAGACACTCAAATCCATGATGGGCTACAACCCATCATGGGCTAGAACGCGGCTGGAGCCAGAAAACCGGTTGCAGCAGCTTCTGTTTCAACTGGAAAGCTCTGATGCTTAAACTGGAAATCTGCTCAGTAAATAAATTACTCCAAATAAGTTGGGAAACCATACTGTCTGGTGGGGTCCCTCCCTGCTCCCCTTGGGAGAAATTTTCACAGGAAGGTTTTTATTATGCAAATACCTTCAGGCACTTAATGAGACGGTCTTTATTATGTTGTATTTCACAGTTTTGGTCTTCATGAATGCCATTGCAGTGCTGAGCTTTCTCCTATAACATTATGAAGGAACCAGAAGTACCTGTACGGAGATCCCAGTGACCCTGGAGCAGAGGCGCAGGGCAGGCTTACAGAGCTCTTGGGAGCAGGAATTCAACCACTTCTATGTAATTCATGCACTTTTGGGTTGAGATGAAGGTTCGACACAGTACCTTGTCTTTGATGGCACATAAATCTGTTGAATGCTGGAGTGTATCAGGTGGCCTGGATTTGAGTCTTCACTCATTGCTGTGTCACCTTCTCACCACAGCAGTTTGCTGCCATGCAGTTTCAACAAGATTTAGGCGCTCACAATGCTTTAGACACGTGGACCTGCCCATCCAGCAGCTCTCAGCCTAAACCAGGTGTCACCAGCCAGCACTGACAGCTTTGGTTTGGGGTCACGATGTTAAAATAAGGTGTTGGAAGGGATGGCTGATCCCAGAGTAATAAACATCACGATACCAAGACAGAAACTGGTGGAATGACAAGACAGGGCTGCCTCACTGGTAAGGGAAGAACACAACCCAACAGAACACAGCACAGCGACCAAAACACACGCAATGAAAGGGTAGGTCTTCCCTAAAACACGCAAAACCAGATTCCTGTCCTGCAAATAAAAGAAATCTCTCTTACTTTAAATGTACCAAAGTCAGCATCCAGGCACAACTAGGACAGGACTGTCTGACCCAGCCTCACCCAAATCAATGTCAAACTGCCAGCGCAATTCCCTCGGCAATGGAGAGTGACAGGCAGGACCTGCCCCATCGTGGAGGTGCCGTGGGTCTCCTCCTGTGGCACATCTCAGCTTCCTTAGAGAGAACGTGGATAATGACTTCAGCCTAGAAACTTAGTGTTCAGACAGCTTTTAGGTACAGTTTTGCCTCCATTTCTAAGCAGATCAGAAGGTAAAACCCCTTCAGTACGAACACGGCTGATCCAGAGAAGGTAACAAGGGAGTATCTGTGAGTCTGGCAACATGCATGGACTTTCAACAAAGAGAAAAGAAAAGAAACAGCTTTGTCACAGAGGAGTTTATCCCTGTTTCCACCCATTGCCACCACACACCGTGCCAGCACAGCGACGGCAGAGCCCATCATCTGCAACCTCCCTGCCTTGGCTAAATTTCCAGTTGGATAGTCACAGCATTTACATGGGAAATGTAAACAAAAGGAGGCTGAAGTCAGACATAGACATCAAATCTTGATGATAAACATCTCACTGGATAGAGCTAAACCACCAGAAGAACAAGTGCTGCGACTCTGTGGCTTTAGGGAGGTCACGCATGATTTTGGTAATGAAAGAAAACCTAAAAATCACATCATAATTCTTGAAAACCCCATGTGTCATACGATGGCCATTCTGCTTCCAGATCTAAAAGGAAGCTTGTTGCATTTTCTCCTTAAAGATTGTAGGGGAGAAGGACATTGTGCTAAGGGATTTGCATGAGATGATGACCAGTAGGCATACAGAAAGAAAAACACCAAGGAAATCACAGGATTTAGGGAAAACACTGAAGTGAGGATACGCAGAGAGGTAACAGAAAAACAGATGGGAAAAGCTAGCAGGGAATTGGGTAAATTATCCCTGGAGCTGCAGATCCTGAAAGTCCAGCTCAGAGCCTGCTGTTGGTTTTACAGATGCCAGCAGCGACAGAGATTGTGTTGCACCCCGTTTCATTCCAACTCTACGGCGATCGAAGCAGCAGCATTGCCACGCTGCTTTCTTCTTAAAACATGGTAAGAGAGAAAACTATAGAAGCAGCTGAATCCCTTAGTCTTCTAAAAGATACGAGATCTAGAGTGAATCTTGGAACGCTCCTTGCAGGGGGGTTGGACTAGATGACCTTTGAAGGTCTCTTCCAACCCTAACCATTCTATGATTCTATGATGATTTTTAATCTAGAATAAGCTTAAAATTAGGATAAGAAGCTTTTGGAGTGGCAAAAGGAGTGCTAGAAAACTAACGCTATGGTAAATCCCAGGCAAGCTGAAATGGCTAATTATCGTCCTGCTAAAAAGCACTGTTTGTTTTCTTTACCCAGTTGGTACATTTTTACCCTCCTAGGTGAAAGAGAAAGGAAATTTCTTTAAATGCCGTGCTTTGCCTACACTCTGCTCATTGGCTATTTGCTTTCAACATTATTTACCCTCGTCTGGAAGATTTTTTCAAATGATGCTTTTCCTGGCACTGTAAGCCCTCACCTGCGGTCCCCAGCCGTGGCACGGGTACAATATTGCTGTGTGGTTCTCCTGCGGGCCCTGGTCAAGGCAGACATCCTTCGCCTTGTTGTTTCGAAGCTGTAAGAAATAAAAAGCGCAGAGTTATACGGCCCTGTCTCTTCAGAGACAAGCAATAACCGGTGCGCAGCGATGTCTCTAGCCTCTCATGCTCTAGAAAGACTACATGGTGCTATATCACTAGGCATAATCAGGCAGAGAAAGGTTTACTGTGCCATATGTTTTCTTTAAATACCAGGCCTAATGATGACTGCTTTTATATAATAATCACCATTCAAAGGAGCCAACTGCCTTGAACAGAGTTCTCTTTGTATTTGGTCATGTGTGGTGGTAACAAACATATTTTTAGATCGCCAGCAGCATGTTGCCAGGCGTTTGAAATCAATGCAGAATCGCTTGTATTTCATCAAAATCCCAAAGTGCTCAACAAGCCAGGGAAAAAAGTCTAGCTAGCAGAAGGAATCGTCGCGGGGGTGCAGGAGGAGGCACGGAGATGGCAAACCAGCCATCAAGTATTGAAGGACTGACTTCGGCGGAAGCATGGAAGTGCTGGGTTCACACCACAAAGCCAAACGGCCGCTGAACCCCACCACCCAGTCTGTAAAGCAGAGATGTCCCCTCTCCAGGCTCCCCATGTAGGGCAACTGCAACAATGCCTTCGAAAACATTGCTTTTAGGGGGCTTTAGCTTGAAGGCATTAAGTAACTCTCATAATAAATCTTTTTTTAAAATTAATGTCCATCTGGGGTGCTCGGGCTGAGCTTCAAGAAGGCTTCTCAAACGGCCACTATTCCATGAGACCTATTACAACAGAATATTATTACTTCCCATAAATGCCTGTTTTCATATTCCCAGGACGATCTCAAAGCCAGCAGAGATTGAATTAAGTCTCCTTACTTTATCTCTTCCTTAAGCTGTTGTGACAACACAGAGACCTTGTAAGGAATTAGGTTGAGTTTAAGTCAAGGGGTTTTATAAGATGACTGTGTATTAAAAATACACATACAGCTGCCTAATCCATGGAGTCAATGGGCAATACAGATAATTTTCTGTCAATTCAGTAAATGAGGTATTAAAATATTTTACTGTATATGGTCTCCAAGATCAGAAATAAATCCCAAAATAGGTTTTTAGATGAAACTGTGAACAGATTTATACAAATTTATATAATTATGCACAAACAGTAGGTTTTTATTCACATTTCTCTCCTTTGAGGCTATTCCTCATCAGATATTCATCAGCTGTAAATACTACCAGCCTTAATTACCTCGCCATAAGCGACTGTGTTGTTGTATCTTCTCATTTCCGGATAAACGTGGTCCAGGTACCACTGGAAATTCTTACACTTCAAGCTCTTCCTTAACGCTTTTCTCTCAGAAACATCCCCAATGTCAATACCTGGATTCTGAAAAATAAAGACACAGTACGTTGCTGAATAGTTACTCTTAAAAAAGATTAAAAATGAGCTCATTTCACTGATGTTTGATATCACCTCCAAGCTGCCTGGAAACTGCCAAAGGCTGAGTAACTCCACGCAGGAGCCATGCCAGGAAATTTTAGCATGTGTGTCCAAGGCTGAAATCATCCCCACAGAAGTCAGAAGACTGACTTGTGTTTCAGAGCCACAGCGAGAAGGAGACACACACTTCTCTCGCAGGTTTTGAAGGCATCCTTGCAATGGCCACCAGACCAACGGTGGACACGTTTTCATCCTGGGAGGTAATGTAGAAAAGAGAACCCAAACGGAGAAGGAAAGGTGTTAAAGGAAAGACGAGAAGCGCAATGTAACAGAGGTGACACTTCCCACCGGTGTCACCTGTGGGACAGCTCTGGGCTGTGGATCCATCTGACAAAGACCGAATCTGTCAATGGGCAAAAGGACAATGTTTTTTAAAAGATCTCACCTCCCTTTTACGTACTGACGTACTGGACTTCCAGAGGAGCTGAACAGCAAACGTACATCAGGATTTAAAAGATGGTCATGTGCTGAATCCTGGAAACGCAAATCCCTGACTGCGCACTGAGCGCCAAACCCCTTCCCCTTACACACCGAGGGTGCGACCCGACCGAGAGGCAAGGCAGAGAACAGCACAGCAAAAGGGTATAAAATAAGGGGGGAAAAGAAAAGGAGAAAAAAAAAGAGAAAGGTTTAAGATTCACATATAATAGAGGCAGATAGCTAAGAATAGCAGTTAAAAATTACAGGAGAAGAGAAATTGAGGCTGAACCTCAGAAAAACCTCTTGACAATCTGGAGAACTAGGCAGTGAAACAGTCTCCCTGGAGACACCGAGGAACCCCGCTGCTCCAGCCCGTTTCAAAGCAGACAAAGCTACGCTACCTGTCCCCGGAGGAACAATCTTACAGCAGCCGGGAGCGGGGGCCGATGAGAGCTGCTCCCTTCACCTTTCAGTCCATTACAGAATTTGGGGATCTAATGCAGCAGCCAAGTGAAGGAAGCCAAAGGCACAGCGCAGCCCCTTTTACTCCTTCCCACCGGTGTCTGGGTTTCTACTCTATTTTAGCTCCCGCTCTTGTCTTTGGCAGCAATCATTAAATACAGCTGGGAAAGCAATTTTCCATTACAATGCTTGTAATGATCTTCTAATGAATTATTCACTCTGCTTTAGAGAAGACACCGTTTTAATGCGTGACTGATAGCTCACCGGTAAAAATAAAGATGATTCAGTGCAGACAGGTAAGACAGGCTGAAACCTGAGTGTGGGTGAGATGGGACGCAGAGCAAAGAGGGACCACAAACCAGTCAGCACCTGAAATATTCAGCGCAAGGGGTTTGGCTTGGTTTTGAATACAGTGGCAACACAAAATAATTGCATATCCATATTAATATCCATACCCGCCTGCGTAATACCACCTGTCAGACAAGGCTTCTCTAAAATAAAATCTCAATTTTACTGGTACAATCTATATAAAAATCCCAAATCGGTTTTAGGGTAACCCAGATCTCTTTCCCCAGACCCACCCTGAGTGCTGATCTGTGGGATGCTGCCTTTTCCGAGCCGCACAGGACCTGGGCCTTCACACTGAATTTTAATCCCTTTTTGCCAGGCTCCAAAGCTGTTCCAGAGCAGGAGCATGGTGCCTCACATCTGAAAAGGAATCAGCCCAGGGATCATGGCTGAACCCATGGTGATTTATGATCCTTGCTCATGGGTGTTTGGCTCTTGCAACCTATTTTTAGGAGAGACCTGAAATCACTCAGTCCTGCAGGCACCTCTCTGCCTCTCCAATGCTTGGAGCGGTGCCCGTCACAGCCAGTGCCCTCCGGCAGCTCGCTGGGTAAATAGCATTTCTTCCCATTTCTATTCATCTATTTCTCAATAACAAACTAATCCAGGACTCTCCACCACCCCAGGACAACAAACGGGCAGCGCAGGCAGCTCATCGACCCTTCCCAGTACCTGTTGTTCTCTAATGCAGTACAGAGGTGTGACTACCGTGGTTCTAAATGCCAGAGACTCTCTGCAGATGTAATCTTTCCTCAGAAAGCAGCAGCAGCAGCTCATGTTTTTATGTTTTAATGTTTTTCAAAACGCCCCGGAGCACAGCGCTGCCAGCCAGGGACGCTGCCGTAGCAGCATCAGGACCGCAGCAGCTCCTTGCAGGGGTTTGATCCGCAAGGTATAAATATTTGGTGTTTATTTTTTAGCACCAAAACGGTGGCTGCAAATAACTGCTCAGACAGGGTCTGGCGACTCGTGGCAACGGTTGGTCCTCGCACTTGAACAGAGCAGCCCAGCGCTCGTGCTTAAGGACACTGTGAGTGGAGCAGGTGATGGAGGGCGCTGCAGGGCACCCTGAATCCTGAAGAGCATCGCTGCCTCCCCCTCCCCACCACTCCTTCTTCTTCTGCAGGGGATGGGGGGACTGGCCCACCCAGGGTGCTCCCAGCACGCTCCAGGCCGTGCTCAGACCGAGAGGCAGAAGATGCTCTTGGGTTTCACGACTAGACATAACCTGCATGGAGACCAGAGCTCAAGCAGCAGGCTTGGACATACATAAAGTCCTCCTGGAGCCTACAGAACTTTAGGCAGAAGTGCAGGAAATCACCTAGAGAGGTCCACGTGCAGGATGTGTCCCCTGGGCACAGTCTGCCTGTCTTGCTGGTGAGACCTCATGGTTCTCCAAAGACACCCCATGCTGCCACAAAGCAGGATTTACATGAAAAATCATGTGTCGGATCTAACCATTTCAGAACAAAATTAAATATAACCACCAAAACTATTTCAAGAGAGTGGTTTTGGTGCATTTGCACATGGTGCTTCCGGGAGAGGATCATCTTCTGTGAGCCACTGACCTCCCATCCTTTACCTCTGAACGTGGTTTCTAAGCGCTGATGGCTTTGACTTTCCCAACGCTGGGAAAGCAAACGGCCCAGGCACCTGGACCACACACAGTCCGCAGTGAGCTCTGGGCAGCGACGGCATCTGCGGGCTGGGAAACTCAAGTTGGGCTGCACGTAACACAGACCTGCCCGAGCCACAGGAAAAAACCTCACGCACTAATGATGCTGATATTAATAATCTTCTGCCAACCGACTTTACAGACAGACTCCATCTGTGGAGCAATGTAACGACATAAACTCATGCTGTGTAAACACTCAACGGGGAGATAAACACTACAACATAGGTTTAATTTTTAGAAATGAAAATAAAAAGGTTGATGTCAATCACAGGAATTCCTCCGAAGTCTGCAGGTTTTGCAGCATCTTCATCAAAGCCAAGGAAGCTCTGCTTGACTTCCACAGTTGGGAATGCCACCCAGCGTATTTCAGGCTCTCCTTCGCCTGGGGGCAGTAAATGCTCTATAATTCAAGTTTTTAACCCAATAAAGTGCAGACTTAGGATAGGGTGCAACGGCCATACCTCCAGCGGCAGGTTCCACGCGATGTAGACGTGCGATTTGTAGTCGTCCATCCACACCTCAGCCACTCGCAGAGCGTTGCGCTTGGTGTAGAAACCGATGTTGTTATTGTAGGGCTTCTTCTTGCGCTCGATGTGAGCCACCCTGGAGCAGGGCAGGACCTCCATGCTGCCGCCGCACAGCCACACCTGCAACGCAACCGCACAGCACCATCAGCACGCGGCTCTGCCGTCATGCAAAGGGTCCACGTATAAACTACAGAGAAAAGTGGTGGCTTTTGAGGCTTCTATGAGGTCCTGCTGAGCACAGAGCACCAATCATCCAGCTGGGAAGTGGAAACCCATGGCCAGGTTTGGCCTTCGCTCAACGGCAAGACGCGCAAGGAGAATTTAACCTGGGCCCAGAGCAAAACACGTGTTGATGACAGAGGGATCAGGTCTACATCCAGCACGTGATATTAATGCGTTGTAGGATTAGATACTGAGTTTACAGTGATGCTGCTACTAAATAAAAAGGATTAGTGACTGGAATAGTTGAAACAATCGCAAGATCTCCTCCTGCAGTAGAGATGACTCAATGAAACATATGGCACGGACAGATTTCTCCCTCTTGAAAACATTTGTTCATTATTTTTCTTTCACATGCTGTTTAAAATTCCCTTAAATCACGGTTTAGAAGTTAATAAAATCATTTAAGATCATCTTTTTATCACACGGAAAGGGAATTCAGAGAAAGAAAGGCCATACCTGGGTTCTTCCCTCCCTGTCTGTATTCACCGAGAAGTTATTGATCTTAAATTAAAGACGCGTACCCAGGACACCAGGCACCGGGCAATCGTTACAAACACATATGCCAAACTGGCCTAATAATCCCGGTTTCGCCTATTTTGCAGTCTGCTCCGCATTCTCATTTTGCACAGTTGTTATAACACCCATCGTTTCTGGGATCTCTTCCAGGCTCACCACCTTTTATCCCATCTGCGTTCCCTAAATTGTACCGGCCCTGCTCCATCCGCTCTCCCGGCACCACGAGGAGCCTCCTGGCTGTATCAGCCCGCAGCACAAACCAGAGCCCCATTTTATTACCTGGTGCATAAACACTTAGCAAAAAAATTCCCATCTTGCCCCCGTTCTGCTGTTCGACCTTTCTGAACACTTTAAATACGATTTTGCATCTCCAGAACAAATTCAGAGCTGATCTCTGAGACGAGGGGTCTGCCGGTCCCTCCTATCCAGCCTCAGCCACGCTCGCCCCTGGCCAGCAAAGCCCACGAGGCCTGCTCAATGTTTTGCAAGAGGTCACACGTTGGCAAAGCAAATAAGAATGAGCAAGGTAGTTCTAAAGACAAAGATCTGTATTTTTAAAGGAATATCCAGTTTGACAGAAACCACCTGTGTTTCTTGCCTGCTCAGTTCTTTGGTTTCTCAATGTCTCGGTGAAACCACAGCATCGAGCTCTGCCCTTGGGTTCTCCTAAAGCTGCTGGGTTCAACCACAACGCTGAATAAAACTGCCAGGCCCAGAAGATCCCCAGCACCACCTGTTTTTTTTCGTTTGGGGGATTTGTTAGGTTTTGTCCTGATTTGAGATCAGAATAATTATTTTAATAATGTAAAAGCTGTGATGTAGTTAAAAGGTCATTTTCCAGCACGCTTGCCTTGAGCAGTAAAGGTGCAATGTTGTCTTTAGTTAAATAATTCACACGGCTTTACGCCAGACAGCTTTCCTAGATTCCTGGAATATCTGTACAAACTGTCTTGAAAAGCACTTATTGTAATAAGCTGAGAGAGAAAGAGCGTTGGGCGCTGTGCAAAGGGCATTGGTTATACACGTATCCACAAGCTACTTCCAGAGAGATCAATAAAAAATTAATTCAAAAAAGGCACTTATACAAGGAAAAGCCATACTTCTAACTCCTAAATAAAGCCTAAATTGTCTTTATAAATTTAAAAATCTAACTGTTTTTACAAGGCATTTATAAACATTTCTGCGGGCAACAATGGGAGCAGAGAGACCTATTACATGGGAGACGGCCACGTCGCACCAGCATCGCTGTCCTCAGCGCACAGAGGAGTAAACCAGGGCCCCGGGAAGAGGCTGCCTGTTCCCATGTGGCCTGGCAAGGACTTTTCTGTGCCTGGTGATATCCAAAAATGTATGTGAAGAGGTCTACAGGTGACAGGACAGGGGCTGCAATCCAGGGGACGGCCTCCATGGTCACCAACATGAGGTGCACTTGCCCAACAAGCTCAGCACGATGCTTTATCCCTGCAATGACTGTGGAGCAGTGAGTGGTCCCAGAAAAAGGCCACAGACTTTGTTCTCTTGGTGCCAATGTGAGATGAGCTGTGAGACATTGGAACCAAAAGGGCTCAGTGGACCTCCATCCTCCCAGCAAGGTGGAAGTCATCGCCTCGCTGATGCCCTGACATCCCAACTTGTGAAGTCATCGCCTCGCTGATGCCCTGATGTCCCAACCTGCAGCAGCTTCACCCTGGTGGCACTCAGACCCTGAGGGTAGAAGATTCTTTGGGAACCTTCATTTCTGTCCCTACTGAGCAGCCATTTGTCCCACCAAGGACATTTAACAAGCAGATTACCTTCCTATGAAGTAGATTTTTCATGTTCATAGCAAATAAACGTAAAAACCCTTAAGATACTCTATTTACCGCAACCAACAGCATTATGGACAATCAGTCCAGCATGTTCCTTCTGCTAATTCCTTGAAGAGTTATCTGTTAGCAGATGGGTAATCAAGAGCCAGCACGACATTAAGACCAATCAGAAAAATAAAGTATTGTCAAATTAATTCTTGTTTAGCCTATTTAACAAGGCAGAGACTCTTATATTGCTTCCTACAAAGGATGAGATCACAATCATGTCAGCGTATAAGCTACGGATGGATGGCATGTAAAGGCACGTTTGAGCACTCAGACCGAGTACGGAACACCGCAGGTTAAATATGACAAGCAAGTCTCAAGTTTCTCCCTTGTTTTCTGACATCCAAATTTCAACACTACTATTAGCTTGCCATTCATCCAGCCGTAAGGAGACGCAGAATTAAAAACAGAAGCATTCCCCTCCAGTAAATGACAGTGACTCGATAACTTCTCTATCAGCCCACATACAGGAGTAATCAGACATACAGAAAGATGCTTGGATTTATAAATAACCAGCTAATACTAAATTCTAGTGAAGAAATCCCAGAGAAACAAACCAAAACCAAACCCAGAGATCTGAAAGCTGGTGGGTAACACACTTGCAATTATTTTCCAAGCAAAATGTGACTGTCCCAAGAATTGAGCACAGAAAAGCAGCGATTCCTCTCAAGCAGTGAAATGCCTGAGTACAGCTGAAACTGCACTGGCCATCTACTTTCTAGGTTTTGCACACGTGGGAGGCAAACTTTTCTTAGCACAAGACGCCATCACCATGCTCCAGTGATGGGGCAACCCAGCTGGCTTTCTGATCCCCGGACAGAAGCACTGGGCAGTCACGAGTGTGCGAAAGCATTTGTGCAACAGCCAGCATCTCAGCGACCTGCGCTGGGGATAACCCAAAATGGGGAGGCCCATTCGGCGTGACACAATATGGCAGTACAGCTTCAAGGGAGGTGCAGGAGCTTCTCCTGTGCATGTGTACCTCCCAGCCAAGACATCGGCATATCCTCCGCCATCAGCCTTCAAGTCTCCATTTGCAAAATCAAAATTGTTTTCACGACGCTCTTATGGAGCACTCTATATTTCCTCATTCCTAGGACACGTCCTTGGTTCAACCTTGGGAGATGAGTAACCGCAGTGTTTGGGAGCGTCCTGGAAAACAACGGTGACCAGGCCTGTTAGACAGGACTGCGAGCAAGCCGAGGAGGAGGCACCCCAGCATTGACAGTGGAACTGCACTCCGAACTGCACATCCCCTGAGCTTACTGCACGCCTGGTACTGGGAGGGAGAACGGAAAACCGCTCACAAAACACAGCGAATCGATGGTCCTTTGTGCATGTAACAGAGAGAGAAAAACCCCAGTTTCGCTTGACCAACTCATTGCAGCAGCCACAGAAACAATTTGCCAAGTGCTATACAGTTACGAACAATTACTGTCCATGGTCCCCTTTGCCCTCAAAAACACACTGCAGCTCTCAGTTTGCTTTGCCTCTGTCTGCCAGAGCCAGCGATCACTCCCAAGGAGCATTATTTAAACAAAAAAGGCTTTTGGCCATCTGCCTAACATCAAAGGAGCCAGACAAGCAGAAAAGAGTGGCCCAGAGGAGATTCACCACCCAGGCGGGTGCCAAAAGTCCACCCTGTGCTAGACCAGGCTCAAGGCGTCCTCTGCACCCCCCAGACGAGTGCGACCAGAAATACGTGTTGGAGGGGTGGCCAAGCTCATGCTTTGAGGTCGGCGGTGCTGCTGCTATCAGTGCTTCACAGGAGTGGTTTGCTTGGAGGGAGCAACCCAGAAGATGTGTTTGGATGTCACCTGGGGCAAGCAGGAGGGTGCTGCTGAGCACAGGGGGCTGCTGCCTTGTCCCAGCCCATCCTCTCCAGCAGGTCAGAGCTACGTCCTCCACCGCACGCTGACCCTGTCCACTCACCCCATGGAGCGGGGGCTCCTCGGGGCTCCCTCCTTTTGGGTGCAGGCACAGCAGCACTGAAGTCCAGCCAGCACCCGCTGAGGAGTAAAGGACACACGCAGAGAAAAGCACGGTCGCAGCTCTAGCAAAAGAATGGATGAAAAAATTAACTTTGAAAACAGAGGTTTAATGCACAGATATTACGAAAAACTTGTTCCCCTTCCCAGTCTTCTGCAAGCAGTCCTTGCTGTGCCATGGTACCCCACTGGCAGGGAAGCAGACGATAAGATTATTAACTTAAGGAGAATATTGTCATCAGCAAACACTGACGCAGGGGCTGCTTCCCCTGGGATGTCAGAGTAACTCGTACGTCCTGCTTCTCTTCATGCGGCTGCAAGCCATACACGGGAATTCGGGCTCACCATCTGTTTTTTGCACAAAGAAAGTCATAGAAACATAGAATCATAGAATCATTAGGGTTGGAAGGGACCTTCAAAGCCCACCCAGTCCAACCCCCCTGCAAGGAGCAGGGACATCTCCAACCAGATCAGGTTGCTCAGAGCCCCGGCCAACCTGGCCTGGAATGTCTCCAGGGATGGGGCATCCACCACCTCTCTGGGCAACCTGTTCCAGTGCTCCACCACCCTCAGTATAAAAAATTTTTTCCTAATATCTCATCTAAATCTACCTCCCTCTATTTTGAAACCATTACCCTTCATCCTGTCACAACAGCCCCTACTGAAGAGTTTCCCCCCATATTTCCTGTAGCCCCCTTGAAGTACTGGAAGGCCGCTCTCAGGTCTCCCCGGAGCCTCCTCTTCTCCAGGCTGAACAGCCCCAGCTCTCTCAGCCTGGCCTCACAGCAGAGCTGCTCCAGCCCTCTCATCATCTGCGTGGCCTCCTCTGAACCCTCTCCAACTGGTCCATGTCCTTCTGATGTTGGGTCCCTGCAGCCCCTCCATCTCCTCGTAAGGGTCCCTTAAGCCCCTATAGGGTCCCTTGCCAGAGGCTCATGGTGCTGCAGGGACCCTATAGGGGCTGCAAGGACCATTTCTCGGTGTCTCGAGGGGCTGCAGGGATAATATAGGGGCTGCAGGGACACTATAGGAACTGCAGGGTCCCTTGCCAGAGGCTCGTGGTGCTGCAGGGACCCTACAGGGGATGCAGGGACCCTTTCTCGGGGTCTCGAGGGGCTGCAGGGACACTATAGGGGCTGCTGGGACTCTTTCTCGGGGTCTCTAGGGGCTGCAGGGACCCTATAGGGGCTGCAGGGACCCTTTCTTGTGGTCTCGAGGGGCTGCAGGGACCCCATAGGGGCTTAATGGAGCCTTGCGGGGAGATGGAGGGGCTTCAGGGACCCTTTCTCGGGGTTTTTATGGGGTGCAAGGACCCTATAGGGGCTTAAAGGATCCTTGCGAGGAGATGGAGGGGCTGTAGGGATACTATAGGCGCTGCAAGGACCATTTCTCGGTGTCTCAAGGGGCTGCAGGGATACTATAGGGGCTGCAGGGACACTATAGGGGCTGCAGGGACCCTTTCTCGGGGTCTGGAGGGGCTGCAGGGACACTGTAGAGGCTTCAGAAAGCTTGGCAGGGAGATAGAGATGCTGCAGGGACCCTATAGGGGCTGCAGAGACCCTTTCTCGGGGTCTCGAGGGGCTGCAGAGACCCTATACGGGCTTAAGGGAGCCTTGCAGGGAGATGGAGGGGCTGCAGGGACCCTATAGGGGCTGC